>JAAAKQ030031963.1:0-27812 GCA_010016005.3 Zanna intricata
GTGACAGTTTGCCTGAATAAGGAGAAAGCCAATGGAGCTTTTGATGTACCAAAATATAGGTAGGCTAAAAAATATTGATGTATAACATTTTTAAAAAGTTGTTTAGATAAATTATTGTTTCTTGTCTTTTTTTTAAATCTCAGCCTCTTCTTTATCTCATTTTTTAAAACCAAGTCAAAATGTTTTAAATCGCCTTGAAGTATAGTTTTGGATTATTGTTAAATATTTTAATACTCATTTGCATTTAGATTTGTTGTAATATTATAGGTTTTTGTATTTTTTGTGATCTTAGATTAAAATACAAATTTATCAATAGTTAAGTCCTTTTTTCCTCTGAAAGAAAGGTACTCATTCAGCAAAATATATTTTAAACATAATTGACCTGTTCTATGTTGTTTATTGTATATGTTTTTTATACTGTATTATAAAATCAGATCCGGTGAAAAATTTTGTGCCGTTATGAGATGTATTTGTATGTATATATTATTTTATTGTTTTGTGCATAAATAAAACACAAAAAAATTGTTGCACAATAAAGTGAAATTTATATCAATTATTGTTTTATTTTATTTCTTCGTGTTTCCAGTCTTGCCTGATTTAGTCCTTTTCAAACTTTTGTTGTTCGCATTTACAATCATTGTCATTATAAGTAGTATTTTTCATCTTAAAAATTCCCAAATTTTAACAAATAAATTAACAAAATTTGATTAATAATATATTAAATGATATCTTTTCTTCAAAAAAAAAAAAAAGTTATTTTCTTAATAATGTTCTTATTTTGACTTCAGTAATACATATAGGTGAGCTGAAAAATACTTTTTATCATATTCAACTGTTGTAATTTTATTAAAATTAGGTTTCTATTTTAGTTTTTGTACCAGAAGTACATCTTAAAAAATTTAATTTATACTAATCATTTCTGCAGAAATCACATTTTTAATTTGTTACTCATTTTTTTGTTGTAAATCTGTAATTTTCTTCAGAATTTTTTATCTTCACTTTCTGATTAATTTTGTTTGTATAAAGCACGTGGATTTAGATTTTTCATTACTTGTCCTTAACTTTCATCAGATTGTGTTTTATCTTATTCCTATACATTCGTTATTTAATAAAAATATAAATAAACAAAATTTAGTAAAAATTATCTGCATAAAAGTTCAGTGATATATGTGCAATACATTCCTGTTGCATTTTTAAAAAAGAAATTTGAAATTACATTCAACTAATACCCTGTTCAAAACTAACTTTCATTAGATTGTAGAAAAAAACAATAAATTGCATTTATGTAATTTATTAAAGGTTTATGTAATTAACAATTTTTAAGTATTTTCATTCATAACATCATTGCTAAGGTATTTATTTAAGTGTGATGTATACTTTGTATATTATTAATATAAAAATTAGCTGCAAGTATCATTACCAATTTTGTAACTTTTTTTCTATGATCTAAGGAAATATAGAGACTGATAACATGGTTGATTTGTCCATTAAACTGGCTTCACCATCAGCAGGTCAGTTGATTGTCTTGAAATACATATGAGATGCCGAGTAATTAAACTTCTGTGTAATAATTTCAAGGCTTGCTACTGAAAGAAGACGTTACATTTTGAAAACACTTCTTAACAATTGTGAAATGAGATTTTTTCAACAACGTATTTTCTGGACAGTCATTTTGCAAAGAATTTGGCAATTTATTATTTGCAGAATTAGTATCATCTACATTTTTATCAACTTAATTATGCAAAAAGTTGCTTTCTATTCATTGATTCTATCAATACACTTAGTGTTTCTCAAACTGGAATTGATAATTTTTCAATTCTACTTGCAATGTTTTCTGCATAATTTTTAAATTGTCCTGCTTTTAATATTCATGCATGCACGTTAATGATAAATGTAAAAACTTGTCATATTTATTTTTCAACTGTTCATATCTGAAATTAATATGGTGTTCTGAGAAAAAGAAGCATTCCTTTTTGAGTTTGTAGCAGTCACCATCATTGTAACTGATATGTACAATAAAAATGTTCAGTTTGTTTTTTGTAGTTATAATATAATGATAAAGAACTTTCATGAAGTTGATTCTAACATTTTAGAAAACTTTTTCCTTATATGATATTTCTAGAAGAAAAAGAAAATGCCCATTTCAGTGGCTGTAACACACACACACACACACACATGCATGCACACACATATATATATATATATATATATATGCACATATGCACATACACATTACGCGCAACACTTACACTAAAAAAAAAAAAAAAAATTAAAACACACTAAAAAGGATTTTTGGTATCCTTGTTAAATATGTAAGAAGTAAGTTGTTAAACATTAAAGAAAAGAGTAATAATAACTGTGGTTAAATTCCTGTTGGTATTATGATTTCTAAATTATTTCTTTTTATGTTTTTAAATATGTTTTTTAGAATACATAAAGTATTTATCCTGAAATATACAACAAAAAGGGGAAAAATTCCCACTCAATTTTTATGATAGAATGATTATTTAAACTGTTTTATTTTTCAAGACAATTGGCATCAACAGGCTGCCATTTCCTCAGACTGGCAAGTACTGAGATTCTATCATAGGACTGAGACTAAGAATTTGATAGTATGTTATGTTAAAATTGATACTGCTGTTTTGAAATTACCTTCTCACAGACATTCATTAGTGCAACTATACAAGACATTAACCTCCTGTTGCAATTTGTTAATATGTATACTGTTTTCTGATCTTAAATTTACATTTTAAAATTAATCTCTTTTGGAAAGAAGCTGTTTTTTATTGATGGTTTTTTACATTAGTAATCACATTTGAAAATAATGATAGCTTTTCAAATGGGTTTTGTTCATCAGAATAATAACATTTACTTTAAACTTGCTTAGGAAAAAGTAATTAATTCTATAGTTTGTAGCAGAAATTGCATTTGATAATTTTTTCTTTCTTTTTGTTTAAAGATTGGTACGGTTTTTTTTATTACATTCCATTGCCTCAAAAAATAACTTCTTTATTAATAAATTAAATTTGTTTGTATTTTTTTAATGATTTTTTAAGCCATGCAAATTTGTTTTTAATCGTGTTTTTGTTTATGATGCAAAGTAATGAAAAATTGATCTAAATTCTGTTTTTGAACTAATATTATTAAATTGCTTAATGAAAAAATAATAGCTTAATAAAGAAAAATTAATTTAAAATTGTTTGTTTTCTGAATTACCTTTTTCATTTTCAGTTGCTATGCTTCTGCCACCTACACAAGCATCGATGACTCATTTGCATGGCTTCATTGTACATTTAAATATGTTAATATTACATTGTTTTCACTTAATTTTCTTTTAGATTAAAATCAAGTAGAAATTAATTTAAAACATTCCTTTTAACAATAATATAGTTTACATACTTTATAATGCATACTTTTTACCCTTTGCTTTTTTAAGGTGTTTTGGTATATGGAAATCTGTGTTATGCTGTTTTCATGTTTATTTTTCTGCTATTCATTTTTGTGTTACAAATATTACACTGTGGTGCTTATGGTAACATTATATCTTTCTGATATAATTTACTATTAAGAAAGAAAAAAAAATATATATATATATATATTTGTTTATTATTAATATCATATTATTTATTCTGAGAGAACAAGTTTGCTTTCTTTTTAATATGTGAATAATAATAATAAAACTAACACAAATTACTTAGTTTAAAGTAAGGTCATTTAGCTAAATTAATTTTTTTTCTAACTTACATTTTACTCACATAAAATATAATAATCTAATATTATGTACAATATTTTAGAAGTCATATTTATTTTCTTAGTTGCCTATGCCCTGTATTTATTTCATGTTTACTTGTTACCTTTCACTGTCCTTTTTTTAATATTTTGTTTACTTTTTATTTTTTTACTTGCATGACACAGATTTCTAAAGCAAGGTAGTGGGTTATGTTGTGGGGAATGTAAGCTACCTAAAAATATAATATTAATATACAATAATAGACTGATCATTAAGAGAGAAAGGTTACTAACATTCTGTTTTTTCTTTTTTTCTTGTTTAACCATGTCCTGGTACGTACCTAGGCTTGGAGCTAACCGTAACATCTCTGCACGCTGGCTCACTCTAACCAAGTTGCAACTAGCTCGTGCGGGCTCGCCATCTCTTCAGAACTGCTCCTGATTCTCTCTATCTTAACTGTCTCTCTTCAATCATAAGTGAGAGAATCATAAGCGGCTATATTTTGGTACCTTCAATATAATAGTGTTCTTTTGATTTTTGTTTTTTTTTTTTTGGATCTCTTCTGTATAGCAACATTTCTTTTTTTTTTTTTCTTATTACAAAAAACATTACTAATAATTTATTAGTCAAAAATTGATCGATTGAAATAAATTCTTAATAAGTGTGAATCTTTGTAATATATAATATTAACTTGAATGCTTTCTATAGTCATAATCTACTTGAAGAAACTCAACTGCACTAACAATCATGAAATTGCACCTAGATATAATAATTAATCTTGTAAATTAATACACGTGTATAATAAGTAGATTAAAATATATTTTTGATGGTGAAAGAGTATTTTTCCGTGTATTTTACTAATATTTCAAAATAATGTACTTACCAAACTAAACATTTTGGATTGTTGGGTATTTATTTTAAGTAACAAATTTTTACACAGCTTCTGCAAATATTTTTTTGCATACTCTTATATTAAGTAAAATAATAAAATGTGAGGTTCCCAGGTTAATTACTTAAAAAAAAAAAAAAAAAAAAAAAAAAGAAATGTGCTATACTGATAAACCTTTATTGTTTTTTAGCCAGAATTGTACAAAGACACACAAATATAGAATACTTAATAGCTTTAGTATATGCACATATTGTAATTATTTGCAATACTGTCTGTGCATTTATTATAAAAAGTTATATATATATATATATTTTCTATGACAGTTTGTAAAAATGTTTTTGAACAAATAGGTATTTCTTTTAGAAAAATACTCATATATTAGTGTCACAACATTTTTTTCTTTTTTTTTTCCAATTTTTTTTTCTTTAATTTTAATTATTATAAATATATGAACTTTTTATTCATGTACAGTTTTTATATATGTATAGTTAATTATTCTTTTATTAATTGTTAGTGAGTTAATGTTGCTTCTTTTGTTAATTTATTTGAACTAGTGTCATATGTTGCAGCTTATTGTAATCATAAAAATGTTCATGGTCTATTATAAAAAAAAAAAGATTATTCTACAGGTAATATATATATATCAATATTTAATTTTTGTTATTTAAAAATTAACCATTTAACTTACTTTTTTTATTTATGCAAATTTCTATTTATGTGATAAATTTGATATTTTGAAATCTTTTAAAGATGTCTTATAAAGCATAATTTTAGTATTTTTTCTTTATGATTTTTATTAAGTGATTTTTTTATGTGTATGTAAATTTTATTTTATAATAGATTAAATACATTTTGGATTGTTTATTTAAATTAAAGAAAGAAAAAATGGTAACTTGTTATATTTTGCAGGGTTTATTAGAAATTATTACATTAATATATTAAAAGATCATATACCAGTCTATATCATATGCATGATGTAATTTATCATAAATGCATTATGATTTTTTCATATAATGCTATATAGCAAACAAATATATTTTTAAGATTTCTTCTTTTTTTTTATAATAAAGTACAAGGTAAAAAATTCAACAGCTTTAATTTAGGATAGATGTTACAATAAATAATATTAAAGTTATTGATAATAATGTTATTAAAATCAAAATTATTATAAAATAAATAGGTAATTGTTATTAAAAAAGAAGTTAGCTCATTTTGTTGTTGTAAATTGTATATATAATTTACTAATGAGATTTATTTAAGTAATATGCATAAACCATATGTGCCTTAAAATGTATTAGCTGCAATAATGATTAATTTGGTATTGTTAATTTAGTTGTAATAATAACGACATGAGTGTGTGTATGTTTGTGCATGCACATGCTGATGTAGTAATTTTTCAGTGCAGCAGGCTCCCTTTTTATTTATTTGTGCACATTTTGCTTATATGAGCAAAACAGAGAAATCCAGATTCTATTTCTTAGTAATTTTCAAGTA
Source organism: Zanna intricata (assembly GCA_010016005.3). Classification (NCBI taxonomy): domain Eukaryota; kingdom Metazoa; phylum Arthropoda; class Insecta; order Hemiptera; family Fulgoridae; genus Zanna; species Zanna intricata. Next base: position 6,114 of record JAAAKQ030031963.1, read on the forward strand.
TTTTTATATTTTTAATAACCTAAACGGCTTATCTAGAGATTAGTTTCTCTTGACTTCCTTTTAGTTATGCAACTGTTTACAGTGGACTGATTGTTGAATTTTAAGACAGCTACCCAGTTAAACTAAAAGATCTCTTGTACCTTTATTTTTTGTGTAATATAGATTTTTATCTCCATGAAATCTACCAAAGGCAAAATTATAATAATTAAAAGGGATTTTAGATCCTACCAGTAGGTGGTGAGCAGTGTAGAATAAAATTTCTGGAGTATCCTTCTTAATTAAGGAATGTTTATGTATTTGATTACATCAAAATACATACAAATCAACTTCTCTTTTGAAGAGCAAATATTACTCACTATTACTGGATGATAAATTTTTCTTCTATAGAAAATTGTGTAAATCCAAATTTAGGTATATACTTGAGGATTATGTTAATGTTGATAGAAAAATCATTATTTGTGAAATAAACATTGATGAAACATAAACATAAATAAATTGTGTGTTGCTGAGGATTTTAACAAAAGTTTCTTTAAGTTAACTAGATGGCTTTAATGTCAAAGGTATGAAAAGTAAACAAGTAGATGAATATAAAGCCCATGTTTTGTTAAATTTCTTTTAATTACCATTTTCAGAAAGGGTGATTCATTTATTTTTATACTTATGGACCCCAGCACTATTTTTTTTTATTTATTCATTTTTGTTTTTTTTTACTCGAGTTCATAAAAACATGTCATTTCATCTGTTTCACTCCATTCAGTACATTCTAAAAATTAATTTTCATCATTAATTTAAAACATTCACATTTTCAGTTGTAAATATTTTTTTTTTTTACAACTCTTAAAATGAATAAGTAGATTACATCTTTAAACAATGTTAATAATAATTTATCTGTATATGATAAAGTGCAGAGAATAAAAATTTTCAAGATTTTTGTATAGGCGGTATATAGATAACATAATATTAAATAATGAATATAAAGTGGTAGGTAGCAGTGTGTTACATTATTCCTAAAAGTAAAAAATGAAAACACATTTGTCTTGATTTCAGCAGTAGTCCCTGAGCTAATATTTAAATTTTTTTCTACAAATATTTTTACACAAAGATGAAAAATACACACATCACATCATCATATGTGTATATTTTTACACATTGATTAAGTATTGTATAAATTTACTGCATCAGATATTCATAACATATATGGATCACTTAAAAACGTTGTAGTGCTGGGTTTTTTTTGGCATATAATTCAAAGCTTTTCTGTAGTATCTTTTCTTCTCTTAGTTTGTAATAATTAATTTCTTAAAATTATTATGGTCATTATGTTAATTGAAATGGTAATAAGACAGATTGAGGTTTTTAATTTATATTGATGTTATGAAAATTATACATTCAATTTTTTTCCAATAGTAATTTTGTACCAGAATTTTTTTGGCATTGCTTTAGTAGTGCTGTAATTTTCATGTCAGTCCTTATTGTTTATTTTCCCAGTAAAGGTAAAATACTGCATTAAAAATTAATTCATTCTTTTAAAAAATTGTTAGTATTTTTATTAAGTAATTTTTGTTATTAAACTGATATTTTTATTTTGTAAAAGTAGATTGTTAATGCTGCTTTTTTTATTTAAGCAATTTACATGAAATGCAGACAGCATTTACATGAATGTTATTAAAAGTAATAATAAACACTTTACTGGTGTTATGGATTTGCTTATTCTTTTGAGATTGTATTGTGGTTTCTGAACTGTTACTTAATATTGTAGCGACTTAATTTTAAAAAAAAAATATTTTTTGCCATAGACAAAAAATTATCTTATTTACTGTCTTATACACTACTGTGACATGACTACTGTGATTGTGATTCAACTGAAAGAAAAGAAGGTAATGAATTTCAAATGTAGTGACTAGTTAATGTTTCATTATGATGGAGGGCCAGATAAGATGGTACTGATAAGATTTAACAGATGTTTCTTTTTTTGTCCAGACTTCACGGTTTTTTCTTTTTTGCTAAATTTTTGTAATCATTTAATTTATTATGTAGATCAGGTTTATATTTCAAAGGTAAAGACTAGCTAGTTTCATTTGTCATCAATAAATGATTTGTTTATAACATATTGTATATTCAATATGTATGTAATGCATAAATTAATTAGGTTGTTATTTTAGTCAGTTCATCTGTATTTAAACAAGATTTTGTATAATTTGCTTTTACTCATGACCTGTTATTATTGAATTATATAGTAGATCTCATAAGAAGATAATAAACAGCTGTTTATGTAAATTTCATCACTTACTATTTTCAGCAATTTTAAATTTTACATTTATGTACTATTTAGTTAAAGATTGTGACTAATTGTATGCAGCCGTGATTATCATATGTTAATATTTGCCAATCTGTTCTTTGATAAATATACGCATTTAATTTATTGTGATATGATGCAGCTAGTAAATATAAATAAATAAAAAAACTACTTTTTATCAGATGGCGTCAAAAAACAAATATTAGAAATATTTCCTGGCCAATGAGTAAATTTTTAGCTTCATACATATTTTGTTAACTTCTTGTGCTTTACTAAAGTTATAATTATGTTTAATACTGTATTCCTAATGATACAAGCAATGTGAAGTGGAATATGGAACAATCTTTTATGAAGCAGTTTGGTCAGTTTCTGTAATGCAATTAGTTTTTTTTTCTTTTTTTTTAAATAGTAAACCACTGGTTTCAGTTGTGGTAACAGAGTTTATTATTAAGCTTGTTAACTGATACCATGTCAGACAACTTATATATAATTTATGATATAAACAATTTACTTCATCACCCAATAGTATCTGTTTTTCTTATTTATTGAAAAATTATTTTTTTTTATAATTCCACTATAGCCCTGATCCTGATCATATATATAGCTGGGTTAATTTTCCTTCTTTGTTTTATACATAATGTTTTATTTTAGAATGGATTCCTTTGAACCTAATAAGTATAGGTGTTACATGTTGGGGAAAATTATGCATTACTATCATTGTTATTTTATAATTAAGTTTTTGAATAGCAGATTTTGTGGTATTTATTGGGGATTCTTAGAATTGAATTTATTCATTATTTGCCAATCCTTTTGTAATCTATTGAACTCTGGGCAATTTGTATTTCTTCTACTACTGTGAAAGTATATTAGTGCTTCTAAAATACTATTACTGAATTGTATTTAAACATTTTAAAATTAATTATGTATGCTATACCAAGTGATCAATGTAGAACAAAAATATGTAACATTAATTAGTACATTGTATTAGAAAATATATTTGTTGTGATTGATATTTAATTTTATGCAGCTATTCTTTTATTGTTAATTAAAAATATGTTTTATATTAAATTGTTAAGTTGAATGTTAATTCATCAAATATCATGCTGTTGTTAATTAAATGATTTCAGATTTTATATTAACATGATTTTCTTAGCTTTACTCATGGACTAATGTTGATAATAAGATGGAAAGATATTTCTTTCTGAGTTGTTATTTAAATGAATTTTGCTGTAATTCATTGATTGATATATCATTCAGAAGTTATTATTATTTTATGCTTATTTGTGCTACTGGCTTTAATATGTTTATTAAAATATACATTTTCTGACTATTAAATAATTTTAGTTTTGCTACACTTTTCATTATAGCAAAAATGATAGTATCAAGTGTTAATGGTGAAATATCAAATGATAGTACTCAGTATTTGATTATTTATTTAATTTCTGAGAATAAATCTTTACTTTCCACATGTTGCTTCACCTTTTTTCTCCATCTTTTCTTTTCTGCATGGATGTCTTTATGTTCACATATTTATTACAGTCTGATTTTCAGTTATCTGCTTTAGATAATCCAGTTTTATAAACTTATTTGGAAGAAATCTACTCAATTTATTTAAGTTTTCACTACTTTTGACTGAAATGCATCCGATTACGTAAACTTTTATTGGATGATAAGTAGAGTAAAAGTATGCGGTACAGGGAATGGAATATACGATTAGTTAATTGAGAAACCAGCTTGCTTATTGTTATATCAATTAGCCAGATAATATTTTTATTTATTTTTTAATCAATTTTGAGTATAATATTATTAGCTGTGTTATCTCTGTTAGTTGTGAACCAACATCTTTATTTTTCTGCGGACATTTTTTTTTTTAATATAGAATTTATTTTTCAGTTGGACTACCTGTTAAAGAAAACTGATTACTTTGGTAATTATAATTTTTATTATAATTGAATATTTTTGTGAGATTAATTGAAATGTTATTTGCTCACAACAGTCTCAAAACTAAATTATGGTAACAGTGATCAAATTCAGGTCAACCATACCTAAGCCATTGCTTATTAATTTAATTTCAATGAATGAATTAGTGTTAAAACTCTTGTGCACTGAATTTAACATATAAACATCCTATCTACTACTTTATTATTCTCTCATTTGATTTTTATTATTATCTCTGTAGCTAATGTAAAAATATTATCCAATATTTAAATAATACATTTTTTTTTCTGGTAAGATAATTTTAGAATTATTTTTGTAATTTTATTACTTATGTATTAGTGTGTTGCTTTTTAAAATAATCTTTATTAAATACTTATGATTTTTTTATGTTGGCATGAATATGTAAATGTATGGCATTATTCATTCAAAGTTACATTCTGAGAAATTTGTTTAATGTGTATAACTCAGCTGACCTCTGTGATGGAGTGATTGTGTGTATCCCGTAGTACGGAATATTCAGGATCTGAATAATGGTTAGACTTTGTTTCCTTCATATGTTATAAAATTCATTTTTCTTGAAAGAAGAAAAAATGGAAGAGTATTTTTACTGGGGTTTAAACTGTAGTAGATAATGGAATAAATAAATAATAATAATTATAACTAGTAATTAAAGCAGTTTTCTTCCATGTATTTTCTATTATCATTATTGTTTACATTCTCAGATTGTGCTATGATAAATAAATCTGGCATACTAACATGTTTTGTATTTTATTCATTTATATAATTTAACTTAATAATATATTGAGCAGCTCTTAAGTTTATGGGTTTGAAATATTAATTACTGTTATTCTTTTCAAATATTGAGAGAGTAATCATTTTTATATTTTAAGTGTGTCGATCATCTTATATATTTTTGATTAAATTTAACAATTTTTAATGAAAATTTAATGTCATGTTATTCTACTTTAAAAAAACTTGCAGCTAAGCTCCATGTTACAGCTACAAGTAAAGTTTCAGTTTGATTTGAAGTTTTTTAATTAGATCTGTGCAAGGTTATTTGTGTAAAATGTAAATTCTAAGTTGTGAAAATTTATTAAAATTATTTGGTTTAGACTCTTAATCTGTTTCAGTCACTGCTTTTCGTATAACTGCAAAAATTTTCAGCTTTGTTTCAAGTATTACTTTTGTAAGATAGCATTTAGAATCATGTTTGGTTTTCTCCTTCAGAATCATGTTTGGTTTTCTTTCTTTTATTATAGAGTGGATGCTGTATGTTTTTATTTTTTATCCATATAAAATGCTACTTTTGCACTGATTTTTTAAATATTTTTATTTATAGTTGCATCAACAATTAAAGTCATTAGTACTCGTCAAGATTATATTAAACCATTGCTAAATTATTTAAAAAATAACACAAACAGAATAGAATCTAGACTCAATAATTTAATAAAATGGTTCAAATTCAGCAATTCATCAATTAAACAAGATACACATACATGATATGATATACAGTACATTTAACATCTATAAACAATACAGGTTTAATAGTCTTTGTTAAGAGGGGAAAAAAGTAATAATAAGCAAACATTGGAAAGATTCAAAAAGAAGTATATCAAGTGTTAGTAAAATTTCTAGATTTAAACACGTTTTCTCATCAACTGCTATGCGACCATTAAAGGAAACTAAGTGAAAAATGACACATTCTTGACTAAGTAAATTTTTCTTATTCAGATTGAATCCTATTTGCTGACAACCAGATGTGAATTTTTAACATTGTAGAAGAAGATAGTCTATGGCATATTTACATACCTTGGCAGTGTGATTGAGAAGAGCCAAGTAGATGGGCATGGGTGATTCTAGTGTGCCCAATCCTTGAATGTTTTCAAGAATGATTTGATCTCATCTTCTGTAAAGAACAAATGATTTTCTGGATACATTTTTCAAGATTTCATGAAGACCAGTGGGTAAACTTAATAATTAAAATCTGTTCCACTGGATTTTCAATTTGTTGTGAGCTTCTCCTACAAAATCATTTTGACTTGCCAAATTCATTTCACTTGATGTTCATTTAATGAGGCTCTCCTAGTTGTTTCATGAGCCTATTCATCACCAAGAATGACAAAATGACTTTAAATCCAAACCCAATACCACATTTTTATTTATGTTTGAAAGAATGTTAAAAAGTCCTGAATGATTAGTTCCAAGTTTCTGCAGTTTAAGCTTTGGATGACACTTTTTGTAACTGCTATAATTAGAAATTTTTCTTTACTATGAGTATAAATAATTTTTAATACAGAATATATTGTGTAAGTCTCACAGAAATATATAAAAGAGTAATTACTGAATTTATATAGCAACTTGTTATGAGGAAATATAATAGAGCAGCCACACCCTTTATTAGAGCCATAACTGTTTGTGTAGATATGTATATATGATCTGTGTAGTTCTGTTTTATTTCATTAAATTGGTTTCTGACTATATTTGTAGTCAAGAAACTGACTTCAAATATGTTTATTTCCAGTAAGTAATGAATATTCAATTTTTCAAGAAGTACATAACCATTGATACATCCTTTTTTATTTTGGATAAACTTTGGAATAGTTAAATTTAAGTATTGGAGGTCAATCTTCAGACTTTGATAGTAATGTGGAAGGCATGGATTTATTATTTTCAAATATTTTGTCAAACACAGGTTCTAACTGCTTGTCCTGGATATTTAGGAAAACTTAACATTTTAATTCTATACTCAATAGTTTGATATTTTCTCCGATACAAAAATGGAAATTCATGAGATTCTGCTAGGATGCTGGATACTGGACTTCTTGAAATGCTTTTAGGGAAAGTTGGATGCAAGTATCATGTGTACAATTTAATGAATTTTTAAGTTTTTCCCTTGCAGAATCATACAATAAAGATCCATAATTTAATTTGGACAATGTTAGGGTTAAGGATAACAGATTTATCTGCACACCAATTGTACGACACTATTTATCTAATGATGTTAATTCTCCTTGAACATTCAGCTTTTGAATTGACCAATTTAATTTATCATCAAAAATCATACCCAGTATTTTAATTGTGCTTGTTATTTTTATTTCATCTCTATTTAAATATAATTTGACATTCATTTCATTCTCATTTTTTTAGCTAGGGAAAATAATAAATTTTGATTTAACTACCTAATGTAAAGCTATTATTCATTGCCCACGTTTGTATTGAGTTTAACAAAGTACATATTGTGTCTACTAATATTAATAATTTTCTCTCTTCAGGTGATTGTAAGATTATTAGCAAAGTACATTTGCTAATTGGCTGATTAACTACATCAGCTATCCCATTTATATTAACGAACAAAAGCATAATACTGAGAAAGACTTCTGAGACAAGGCATTCTTTACTTCATATATAACTGAAAGCATTCCATTTACCTTGACATGGATTGTTGCTTTGCGTAGAAAATTCACTAAAAATTTTAACATGTTTCTATTTACTCCCTTATGCAGTAAAATTACTATTATATTTTCCTTTCATACTATTTCATAAGCTTTTATAATATCCAAGGCAAAGGTGTTCATTATTAGCAAATGCTTCGCAGATATCCATCTGTATACACAATAGTGTTCCGCTATAGACAGTTTTTCCTGAAAGAGAAAGAAAGTTTTTTCTAGATGCCATTTTAATCTGTTGTTTATCATCTTCTCCATTACTTTACAAAGTGTACATTAAAGCTATTGGAAGGTAACTAACTCTCTGCTATATTATATCCTGTATTTTTAATATAGGATTACAATCGCTTCTCTCCAATATTCTGCAAATATAATTTTATTAAAAATTATATTGTAAAGGATTGTAAAATACTGGAGATCCTCTTCCGGTAAGTGCAGTATGAATATGTTGAGGATTCCATCTGGCATAGAGCTTGATAATTTCAATATTCAGATCATCTTGTAAAGTTTATTTAAACTTAAAGAAGCATTCACCTGCTGATTTAACATCAGTATTGAATCCATATTTTATTCAGGGCTATTTTTAATTTTTAGAAAGCTGTCATTGTTGTTCAAATCACTTGATTTTTTAGAAAATATATTTCCCTGTATATTAACCGTTCCGTAAGAGTATTGTGTGTTACATGATCATTATCAATTAAATATGCACAATATCTGTTTTAACTTACCGCTGATACTATTTATTTTGTTCCAGACCTCAGTCATAGAAGTGTGGTTATTAATTGAAAAATTGAAAATTCACCATGATTCTACTTTCTTTGTACACTCTTCTAGCATATGAGTGACATTTTACTTTATAAATGTTCTATCTTGATGATGATGCTTATACTTGTTGAATGTGCATTTTGAAGCAAGGATCATCTTCCTAATATACCTTGTTTCTTTAAGGAACATGCTATAACTAAACAACTAAACCTGTATGCTGTTTCAGCAGCATTTGTTAAAAGATTTGTAAAATTTTTAACTTTTATTTATTTATTGGTTTTCCATTATGTAATATAAATTGTAAATTTCATCACAAATAATTTCTCTGCACTTATCCTAACTGATCACCTGTAGTTTCTTTTTTCCACATTATTGGTCCCTTTATGATAATTGCTATTTTAATGGGAAAATAATCACTACAGTTCCTGTAGTACTCCCCAATCGAAAAGTAGCTTCATAAAATATTTTTCAATACTAACTAATGTTTATTATTAAAATAGACACTAATATTTTTTAATAAAATTTATTTGATTAGTTTTTGACTATCTTTTATATATTTTGAATTTCAGCTGACATATAATTGAAAATTAAGATAATTATTGGTTAACAAAAAGTAAGATATGACCACAAGTTATATTAAGTGTGATTAATGTTGGTGAAAATTTTCCATCTCTCTAATTATTAGTGCTGTTACATAATGTTCCACATGATATGTTTCTTAGATATATCATAAAAATTACCTAGAATCAACGTTCATAAACATTAAACAAAATGTTCTAACTTACATAAACAATTAATATGTATTAACAATACAGACATCATTTACAAATTACAAATTAACTGGTAACTTTTGAACGTTTCAAATAGGCTTTTATTAACGTATGCTTTGCTAAAATAAGATTCGTTATAACTGTTTGAATTGTGATGGAAATAGACAATTATAATAATAAGTATGTTAATAGTTCTAAAAAACTTTCAGCATTAAAAAACCATGCCACTTGGTTGATGATGTCAGTTAGTGCAACCAAAGTGGAAGTTTGTCTTTGGCTAAAATTTACTGATTGAATGTCAAATTGCTTGTTTGTAACCCAAAAATGGGAGCTCTTTGAAAGCATAATCTGTTCACACCATTGAGAATATATTTTTGGTTCAGATTGTGAGATCAATAAACTCCAGTGAAAATTATAGATCTATTAGTTTTATTAGTAGCAATATTTATCTTCTACATTGCTATGGTTTATAGATAAAGCTAAATCAAGATTAGCACCTTTATTTGATTCTGTATTATTAAGTTTTTACTTTATAAAACTAATTCTCTTATATGTTGCTTATTAAAGTTATATCATTAAAGATAAACCTAAACCTGGAGTTGCTCAAGTTTTTTTTTGTATTAAGTATGAGAATTTGTATAGTGTATGAAGTCAAGATTAAAACTATCAAATACTATTAACCTACTATCTACATAAATGTTTTTCACTACTTTAATGAATTATTGAATCTGTTCTGACAACCTTAGTCCATGATTTTCAAATACATAATACATACATGTTTGTGTATATATAAATATATATATTAGGCAGCTTTAGTATGTATGTTTAGGCTATAATATTGTTTATTGAATTATGTAAGTTTAAAATATGTATAATGTGCAATTAGTTATCATATTTTAAATTATTTATGCTGTTAAGTCATTATTCATTTGCCATTGTATAATTATTATTGTTTTATATTAGATTTTATTTATTTTCGTTGCTGCTGAATTTTTAATTTGAGGAATTTAGATTTATTATATCTGGTTATGAGTTGACTTTCTTATTTTATCGGTGTTATATATAAGTTAAAGGTTTTTTTAATTAGTTGAAAATATAGTTATCAAAATTCTTTATTTATGAATTTTCTATCAGTTATTTTATCATAAATTTAAAGTAACTGAGTAATAGTTGAAATGGAGTGCCAATAAATTAATTTATTATTTTTATTAGATAATATATTAACTGGAAAAAATTAGCAATGTAATATATATACTTATATACATATATATATATATATATATATATATATATATATGTATTAATCACAAATGTTATTATTAATTATAAGATTACGCTTAGGTTTCATTTCTTCTTGTTATATTATTAGAAAAAGAAGTTTATTTAATCAGATTCATTATTTGTTAATATTTTTATGCATGTAATATTTTTTTGAAAGACTGTGGTACATTTTACCGTTGTACTCTATTACTATATAATAAATAAATGGCATTATTTCTATATTAAGTATATTTTATGTTCTCTTTAAACAAGAAAATTTTGTAGTAGTTCACAAAATGAATATTATAATCTTCTGATCAGTGTTTTGATATCAAATATATTTCTGTGAAAAGAGGTAATTTATAATTGATTATTTTTATTTTTTTTAATTATTCTTTTGTGCAGTATCATAATAATAGTGTAATGAATATTTGTACAGAACATAAATAAAAATGAAATGAGTGTTAATACACTAAATAGTGATTGGTTTAGTTTTGAAATTAAGAACATTTTTAAATACATGACTTATTCACAAATTTTTTTCTATTGCTGTTTACTTGTTTTAATGTAAAATATGCCTTCAGTTCAGTAATACATTGGCTTACATTCAAAATTGAAATGCCTTTCATATTAGAGATCTATTTCTATGTTATAAAGGCATCTTATAAATTTTGAGCTGTAGTTTCAAAAGTAAGAAGAGTTGTAAAATCTAGTTTTTAATCCTAAAAATTAGTGAATTCTGAATGATGCTTCATAGGAATATTGTTTTCACCTTGCTGAAGGACTATATAAAACATGCAAGAATGTATCCACTGAAAAATCCATAGTCATCTATCTTAGGGACTTAACATTCTTTTACCTCAAACTTTGTACTCATTAGGTGGAAAATTATCAATCTTTAGAAGATTTGTGGTGATAGTTTCATTCTTTGTGATGGTTAAAAAATGTGTTAGTGTTACAGATTAGCCTTCCTAATTCATTTGCAAGAATAGTCACAAAAATCTCCTGAACTTTTATTGTGTTAAAATATTTTTAATGAATTTGTTACGGTATTTTAGTTTTGAATTTAGAAATAAAATTCTATTTTTGTTCATACAATGCTGTATCAAAACTTTCTAAAAATATTGAAAGAACTTTAATTGAATTGTTGTCATAGATAATCCTGGCAGAGGAACTTGTTGACATGTTCTAGTTAGTGAAAATTTGTCAATAGCTGTATTATCCATAGCTGCTATATGTAATGTCAGTTTATTTATTTACATTAACAAAAAAATTATATACAACTAAAAGAAATGAAGATTATAATTAAATAATAAAGGGTTTTTTTGTGATAATTACGCTTCTTAAATGACAGCCCTATGTTGAAAGGAGTACACTATTCTCATTTAATATAATTCATACTGATGAAAGTATATATATGTATTTATCCTGATAAAAAAAGAAGAAAATATGACTAAAATGAACAAAATAGTAAACACTTAAATAATTTAAAAAAATAAATTAAATAATAACCAAAAAGAAAAAATTCTGATAGCATAAAATGTTTGTATTGTACCTTCAGCATATTGGGTTAGTAAATATGTAATTATAATAACTATTATTAGTAGTAACTGGTCTTTATGGCAGAGTGGTAGGTTCTTGGTTTTGAATCCCAGTCGGGTATATTATTTATCATATGGTAAAAAATTTCCATTTTATATTCTTGTGGTATGAGCTTTGTTCTTGTATAATGAATTAATTATAAAAAGAAGATAAAATAACTGAATTAAATAATAATGAAGAAGAAATAAACAGTAAGAACCTAAAAGAAAAAAGAGAATCTTGACAGCATTAAATTATGTTATACCATCAGCATATCAGGTAGGTAAATGCATACAATAAATATTTTTTTTACGTGGACTTGAAAATTGGTAAGTCTATGATGTAAGTTTTCTCGTAATAAATAATAAAATTTTGGTACCAAAAAGTCAGAATGCCCAGTTGTTAAATTCCTCCTAATCACCTTCAGCAATTCTTGTGGCGAATATCTGTGATTTTGCTTTTTAATTATATAGGTTGCTGAGTGTTTTATGTTCAATAGTTTAATATTGAGGAGGCCGCCATCTGGTTAAACAAGCTGCATGGGGGGTAGCAAACATATATTTTAGATTACTCAACAAAATTAATTATTTAGTATTTAATGGCTCAATAATAGTTGAAAAGCTTCTTCCAATACTGTAATGCAGAATCGACTGAGCTAAACCTAAACAAACCATACATATAACACTTATTGTTATGTGCAATTTTGTATTATTGCCAATTGATAAATTAAGTATCTAACTCTAACTTGTCCAAGTGAATATCCCACCTCAGGTGTTGGTCTGTTGTGACTCCTAAATATATACAATTCCAACTTTATTAATTTGCATACATCAACATTATTAATTTTCTCAACTTTATTAATTTTTTATAGGAAGCACATCTACAATCTTCTGTTCTTAAATTTATATTCAATTCTACTGGTTGGCTAACTACATTAAGTGAAAGAGTCATGAAATAGTTTTTTTAATATTAATACTATTAATACATTTATTACTGTTAAACCAGTGCTTTACTTCAGAAAGGCCTTCCTCATCTAAGTAATGAATGTAATTTCAAGATAATCCATTTATACAAAGAATAGCATAATCTAAAAAGATGTTAATTATGTGCAAACATACAAATCAAGATTATGTAGGCCTTTAATGTAGATAACAAACAATTTTAGAGCCCAGCTTAATATCTGTGGAACTCTGTTAGAGACATCTTTATTAAATAAATTATTTAATATCAAATAATCATTAATTTCAACTTTTTGTTTATAACCCTCCAACTACTCTATGCCCCCCTAGATACAATTTACACAATCTTTCAATCAGAAGACCATGTCATGTAAAACCTTGTACCACGTTGATACATAACAAGGCTTTCCTTTTCTGATTCAAGTCTGTAAAAATTTTAAAAGTAAGGTTATCTTTAGCATCTTCAGCATTTTTTCATGCTTGAAGCCATAATGTGAAGATGTGAGAATTTTTTAAATTTTTTTTCTGGGAATGTGACAAGAATCTTCTGGCATGTTTTTCAAGCAGTTTAGTAACATTTGATACTAGTGAATTTGCATCTATAATTAACAATTTTGGATTTACTATTCTATTTTAAATAGGTATGAAAGGAATTATAGAACTTTTAAATGTTGGAATGCCTTAAAACCTAATTACCTTAAAATGATGTAAAACAAAAAGATTTTTATAAAAATAAATACAAAAATATAATTTAAAACTACGGGTAAATAACTTTTTCAACAAAGATATATAAGCCTATCATACCGATAACGAGGAAAAGAGCCTCGAACCATACAAAAAAATAAATAATGAATAAAACCCTAAAAAAAAAAAAAAATCTTAAACAATCCCCTCCAAAAAACAATACTTGCTTTATACTTAATTGAAAATGGTCATATGCCACTCATGATGAACATTTCATTTTTATGTTAGGCCTATTATTATGAAGGAACTTTCCCCTGAATTCATTATTTTGAAAAGATCAAAGCTACTGAAAAAGCGCCAATATGAAAATAATCGGAATCGCAAATGAATTTGTTAGTGATATTGCTTAGTCAGGAATTCCCCTCCAAAAATATACCTGTTACTATTAGAAACTTTGAATTTGGTAGGGTGTTATATGGTATCATTATTTAAATAAAGGCACTGTTTTTATGGACATTGGGACAAAAACAGGGAAACACTGTTTTGGAACTCTTCTGAATCTTTGGAACAAATAAACAAAAGTGAATAATGTGTAGAAGAAATTATGAAAAAACCAGACAGACTCAAGAAAAATCAAAAAGAAAATGTAAAGAATAGTATGAGACAGAGTATTATTAATATAAATTTAAATTACTTAAGAAAATTACAAATAAAATTTAATGTTCTGTCAAATAAGAAAAATAAAAATGTAGTGTAAAACAGACATTTTTTAAAAAATTCTCTTTGTTTATTAATAAATACAATTAATAACTGTGTTATTGTGCACATCACCTAGTAGGTTATTTCGTGATGTATTTGTGAAATTATAGTGAGAAGCAGATCCATTAGCTTTTGCAACTAAAAAAACTGATCTAGAAGCTTATTATATGTCTGGTAGATATCTTTCAGATTACAGGTTCATATATTGTGGTATTACTGCAAGCTGAGACTAAAACATAAAAGTGAAAAATTTTATTTTGTGATTACTAACTTACAATTACTACAACTCTTAGTAACTGTAAGTTTCTAAGAGCCAGAATTAAACTGACAAATATAATGTTGGGCTAAATCACCTTGATTGGCTAAATCTGAAATTAAAAACAGTTGTATTTAATCATGAATTGGTAAAACAAGGCAACTTAAACTTATTGTGAATTAAACAAATGTTACACATATTTTAATGGTAAAGTGTTTTTAGTATTTCAAAATAATGATAAAAAGGTATTGTAATTTAATAGTGTATGTTATTGTAATAAAAGGTTTGATAAATTTATTTGTTACATATTTAATATTTACATAAATGTTTCAAATGATTACATTTTAAGGAAGTTTATTAAATTTATTTATTTCCTGCAGCCTACAGTTTCTTTTTCATAATTCCACTTTCTAACAATTATCTTAGTCTAATTCTCTTTTAGGACTGTTTGAGTTTTATTTTAATAATATTTTTTTCATTCTCAGTCTTCTGCTGAATGAATGTAAATGAAGTGTGTAGTGTTATACAGGCTTAAGTTAACAATTTCTACTAATGCAGTTACTTTTATATGGATTTGAATACTAGATCATGGATACCGTTGTTCTTTGGTGGTTCTCTTTTTTTTCTGTTTAGCTTCTGGAACTACTGTAAGGTACTACTTCAGAGTATGAATGAAGGATACTGGTGTTGTTTGGCGGTTGGGTTTCAAGTAACCACACATCTCGAGAACTGTCCACCTGAGACTATACAAGATTACTTTTCATTCACATTCATACACATCATGCTCTGCAATAATACCTTAATGTGTTTCCGAAGGCTAAACAGAAAAAGAGAGATCAGCAATTCCTGAGATGTGTGATTTATTGAAACCCAAGCACCAAAGAACACAGTAACCGCAATCTAGTATTCAAATCTGTATAAAAGTAACTACCTGTACTAGGATTAAAACTCTCACCTTCAAAATCAGCTGATTTGTGATGATGAATTCACCACTAGAATAACCCGGTGGGTGATTATAGCTGTCTGGTTCAGTGAATCATGATAAATCCTTAGAAGTGGCCAAAATTTTGTAATTTGATTTATAAAGTATCAAGTAATTGATTAGATAGATTTCATTCCCAACACATCTTTTGAAGCAGTCAGTGGAGAAAGTGCAAGGATTGATTAATTTATATTAGGCCATTAATGAAAAAGATATTCATAAGTGCAATGAAGATGGCCTTTTGTTTAAAGCTTTATCAGATAAAACAATAGCTACAAAAAGAGAAAAATGCAGCAGCAAAATGATTCTATAGGGAGAATTTAACAACTTTGTTTTATGACAATTTGATTGGAGTTAAATAATCCCTTGATTATAGGAAAAGTGTCAAAACTGCAGTGTTCCAAAAATTAAACATTAGCCTATTAAACTTAACATGGAGAACTAATGTAAGGTTGTAGATAACAAGAAATAATGTCCAAATGGTTATAAAGTTTAATAGAAAATTTAAAAAAACAAAACGATAAAAAATTTATAACAAAACAAAGCAAAAATATGAAAAAATTTAATTTGTAAATCAAATGCTGAAGGTTTAAAAATAGTATCTGATCTAGATATACCATATCGAAATATTGATTTTAATTTAGAGTAATCAAAGTAAAATAACAGATTTTTATGTACAAAATTAAAAATAACTTTTTCTTCAATTAGATTAAGGTAGGTTATACTGTTTACAGTAAAAAAGTTATTGTCTTTTGGTGTTAAAAAATTATACAAGTGATTTAATTAATCAATAAATCATTTAAACAAAAAATGCAGTGAAGTGCATAGTCCTTGTTTATTGCCAACTTCTGTAATTAATTAATTCTGGAGAGTGTATATAAAGTACATTACATTTCTGTTACCTACTGATGTGGTAAATAGTTTCTATTTTATTTACCCACATAGGGTATTTGTGTTAGTACTGTGTTTACAACTTAAAGTAAATTGAATTCTATTTCCCACTAGTGGATACATCTAAATAATGGGAGATTTATTAATCCTATGAATGTCAATTAATGGGAAGTCTCACTGTACTTCTGATAATAATATTCTCTTTATTCTGTTTTGTATCTGTATATATTACTAATAATTTCAGATATACATATATTAAAAAATAAATTTATTTAAAATGCAATTTATCTTAAATGTAGTTATTTGACATGTTTATAATTTATGTAAAGATTAAATTACAAATAAATTTATATCTTTATCATTATGTTGGTAGCAATACCATTACAATATATTTAGCAATTGTTTAATTCACAATAAGTTTAAGTTGCCTTGTTTTACAAATTCAAAATTAAATACAACTGTTTTTAAATTATTTCAGAAGATTTAACCAATCAAGGTGATGTAGCCCACCACTATATTATGTTGGTCAGTTTAGTTCTGACCCTTAGCTTCTGTAAGTTAGAAATTGCAGAATAAAATTTGTCATTTCAGAGTGCTAGTCTCAGTTTGCAGCAATGTCACATAATGTATGAATCTGACGAAATGTAATCTAGCAGACATATAATAAGCTACTATACCAGTTTTTGAGATGCAGAAGCTGATGGATCTCCTTTTCATTATAACTTTGCAAAATTAACATGAAATTAACTACTAGGCAACTAGCACAATTAATAAACAGTCTACTCGAGAACTTTCTCAGTCCTAAGCTTGTTATCACCAATTTTCATCAGTAATCATTGGGTTGTCTCTGTCCTTAATATCAAATGCAGGATTGACAGTTTGTGTGCATTTGGTTATCTTGACTGTACAATTCTATTTTCTGAAAATTTCTGGATCGCAGCATGTATCTTGGGTGGAAATAATTCACACTGAATTTTCATTTGGTGGACACATTTTGCTCCTTGAGTGCAAACCAGAGTAATCCTACAAATAAATTATTTTATATACTGATAGCCACTAAGTATGTTAAACCAAATAAAAGTAAACTAAATTATTTTTTAAACAGTTCATCTCAAATAACGTATGTAGTATATTTTGTATAATGTAGCTATTCAAAAAATGCCAATTTCTTTCAACCTGTTGATAATAAAATAGGAAATAGAACTGATATTAAAAAAAAAAAATTGTAATTTTTGTGTTTCAGCTAATTTTATATTGGCCAGCCTCCGTGGCCGAGTGGTAGTGTCTCGGTCTTTCATCTGGAGGGCCCGGGTTTGAATCCCAGTCAGGCATGGCATTTTTCACACATGCTACAATTCATTCATCTCATCCTCTGAAGATATACCTTAACGGTGGTTCCAGATGTAAAAAAAAAAAAATTTTTATAATTGATGTCACCACAAATCAGTCAGATCTGTTTCTGTTATTATGTTTTTCCCAATATAAATATCGAAGTACTTACCCATATTATAAAGATGATGCAACATAAACCTTTGTTTGGCTTGTTTTTTTGTACTGCTTTAATACATTTTTACTTTTAAAGGGAATAATAACCTCATTGACTTCTGAGTGCTCTTCATAGTGTAATTTTTGTAAATTAACTTATTACTTCTATGAGTGGTTTTATTTTAAATAATTTATCATGTTGATAGTCTTGCTTGATAAACTTTCACTGTTATTTACTATGTGAAAATATTGTACTCTATCATTATGGCAATTTTACAGTAACGAGAATTATTGCTCCAAAATATTCTCTATGCTGACATTCTTATGACATCACTTAGAAAATTAATTCCATTAAATATTTCTAATTCTAATATGTAAGTATTGATAGACTCCTCTGTCTGCTATACAGAATTAAAATTAGTTTGCTCAATTAATTCATTAAAAATTGCATCATTAATAAATAATCTGAATTATTATAATGACTGAAATCTTCTTAAGTGTGTCTGAAAGTGTTCTTTTCATTTGGAATTAGTTTTTGTCTGAATCAGTCTTTCTCCAAATTAATGTTTATAATCTTTGAAATTTGTTAGTTTCATTTCTAACTGGGGATTTAAAAGTAGATATTCATTTGTTATACTTGTAACATTATTAATTTCTCCATCAGCTGACTCAAAGTCATAGTTTTCTAGAACTAAACTCGATTACCATAATTATCCACTAACTCAGCCTGTATTATGACCTACAGAATATTATTTTGCGACTCTAATTACTGTATTGCTCTTTTTATTACCTTGTCTGAAATTTCTTCATCTAGTTGGTCCAAGGGATACATCGTCATCAGAACCTCTCATGTCTGATAGCTCTGCATTAAACATATCACCTTCCACAAGAATTAATGGCAAGTCTAAATGTGTCACTTTCTTCTGTGAATTCATTTTGAAAATGTAAAAGATTCAAATTACATAAAATGTTTATTTAAAAAACACTTTTATAAATTATTATTAAAAAAATAATAAAACATGTACTCAATATAGAAAGGATTTATTACATAATGTCTTTTTTTTTAAATATCTACAATAAAAGATCATCCATAGAATAAAGTTTTAATACAAATAAGTTAAATTGTTTCAGTGAAAAAAGTTTAATCTCTGGCCTTATTTACAAGGATATGCACCGGGTAAATTATTTTAAGATAATATTTTAAACTTTGGGCTAATTACATACATGTCTATGAGGAAATAAAAGTATACTTTATAAGTAAAAATATTACATCAAGTTCAAAAGCTGTCCAGGCTTTTTAGATAATCTCGGTAGTCATAAAATAGTCTTAGTGAATTACCTTTAGTTTTTTATTAGATTTTCTCAGTGATTCTATGTAGATTTCTGGACATTATTACTTATATTAGAAATATCTTTAAAAAACAGAGAATTTATTATAAAAAAATTAGTAGAGAAATAAATATTTTTTTTTATGCTTATAAAAAATGGAAATTACCTGAAAAATGGGTTAAAAGTAGCAAAACCACAAACTCTACATGTGTTCTTTTTCATTTACTCACAGTATCTTATAAGTGGCCTCTTTGAATAAATAAATCTTTAACTTAATAAAATTGTAATTTAAAATTATTATTTTAATTAACTTTATTTTGGTATTAATGTAAGTTATAACTTCACTGTACATGTTCACTTAAGTAAAATTTCTTATTGTGACCATTTTTACATTTTATAGCAGCAAGTTGAATTCCATGTTGCTGAAAGAAAGCTTTTCTTCACTGTCAGGCAGATTCCAGTTATCCCATGTTGTACAACAATGAAAGTTCTTAACAGCATTATACAATCAAAATACACTGAAATATAATATTTTCAATGAATAACAACCGACTAAACTATGACAAAAAGAAAAATGTTTATTCATTGCAAACAGCAAATACATAATGGCATAGATGGAATGGTTGTTATCTACAGTATACTTCCTGTTTTATGGTTATTTTAATAACTATTGATTAAAATATAATTACTTCCTCTACTACATTGAAAGTAATTTTTTTATAAAATTTTTTAAAAAAAGTGGAACATTAGGTGGATCTCCCATTAATGTGTTTGGACTAAATGAAGTATCCTTTTAGTGTTTTTGTCCGTTTTATAGAAGGTTTGTTTTGGGAAGTATCTTAACAATTATTTCTCTGGAAATTTCAAAATTGTTCAGTAAGTTGAAATGTCTAAAGGAAAGTTTTAATGTATGTACTCAAAAATACTTTCTATCTATTAATAATTTTGCCTGGTATAATTAAACAAACACTTTAATTTACAGCTACAGAAAATACATTCATAACTAATCATTGTAATTATATTTTTAATGTTATCTTTAGCATTCATTGACCTAACAAGTTGTACATACTATATCATTTTAAGAAAATACAGGGTCTAAGGCAAAATCTGACAGCAGCCACACAAATACACATATGCATGCCAATATTTGTTATTCAAAATTAATCCCACAATAACTAAAAGTAAGGTAAAGAACAGATACATTACTTACCTTAAACATATGATTACTTGAAGAAACTTCCTTAACCTAATAATCCATCTGATATATCTTTAAGAATTTCTGGTTAGTCATTGTATATTCTAGGTACCAAAAAGTCATACATTTTCTTAAAGAACATGTCTGGACTAGGCTCAGGCAACTAATCTGGATTACAAAGCATATTTCTGTACTCATTTCTCTGATTATGTAGATTATTCTTGCTATATAATTAATATTCTTGATTAATATAATTTTTTTGTTTAACCTCCGGAACCACAATTAAGTATATCTTCAGAGGGATGAGATGAATGAATTGTAGCGTTTGTAAAAAATGCCATGCCTGACTGGGATTTGAACCTGGGACCTCCAGATGAAAGGCCGAGACGCTTACCACTTGGCCACAGAGGCTGGCTGATTAATATAGTTAGTTTCAGATAAGTGTATGTATAATAAAGCCGATAAAAGTATGTTTAATGTAAAGTATATTTATTCTTTACATTAAATATTCAGAATTTTCAGATAGTTTCTTAATATTAGGTTCATATTCTACATTCATTAGTTTAACGCATTTCGCAGTCAATTCATTTCCAAGTTTCTTTCTGTTGATAGATTTTAAAAAATTCATTGAGGAAAACAATTTTTCACAAAAATATATAGATCCAAACATCCTTAAAGGAGCAAAATTTGTTTGGTAAAGAATCCCATAGGTTTAATATAATATTTAAAACTTTTAATATGCGGGATCATGATTATTTGCATTACTTTCAACCATTTTTTCTTCTATTTCGGAAATCAGATTTTCAAATTTATTTTTCCACATAATGTTGCTGTTTTGAAATTCAGGTTATTCCATTTTTAAATCATGGATACCTAGCTTCATAAATTTGGTCAACTCCCTTGTTTTGAATTCTGTTTTGTATAAATATAAAATAAAGTTAAAAAATATATTTAAAATTTTTAATATGTGGGATCATTATTATTTGCACTACTTTCAAAAATTTTATCTTCTATTTCAGAAATCAAATTTTCAAATTTATTTTTCCACATAATGTTGCTGTTTTGAAATTCAGGTTATTCCATTTTTAAATCATGGATACCTA
>JAAAKQ030031964.1:0-17153 GCA_010016005.3 Zanna intricata
TTCATACACATCATCCTCATTCATCCTCTGAAGTAATACCTTATGGTAGTTCCAGAGGCTAAACAGATAAAGAGAAAGGTCACCATAGAAACACCATAACTGAGAACTGTAACAGACTGCTTTCAACATTAATGACATACTTTTAAATGGCTCTTTCATTCTAAGAGCATGAGCTACTTGTCAAAAGGATTTTTGGTTGAATTATGCAATAGCATTTGCTATTAAAGCTTCTTTTTTAATTGTTAAATAACCAGTTTTATAAGCAGTGCCCAGACAGACATCAAACATTCTATGTCATAAAGAACATGATCTTTCATATAGAGATATTTCATTGAGTTTTTATTTTTGTTTCTGAAATATAAAATTTTGTATCCTTAGTCAATAAATTCCACTGCTTTAAGCATAAAACTAGAAGTTCTGTTAGGTGTTTTAATAAACTGAACTTGTGTAGCAAATCATCAAGTTCTATTTTTGAAATGAGATATGGTTAATCATTTGATTTTTCTGGTATGAAAATATCATCTCTTAATGCTTGTGCTGCTGCAGTATTTGCAGAACAAGAGAATCTTAAGTCTGTGGCTAGGAAGCTACTGATGTCAGCATCGGTAATTTTCTCATGTGAGCAATTGGTCTTACAGCCGATGGAACATTGAGGTGCACAATATTTTATTTTTTGAAGAAAAACAGAACCAAAGTGAAGACTGAATTTTTAAAATGTTCTTATAGATAATTAAAGAGTTAATTTATTTTTTTTTAAATATCCCAGATCCCCAGAATTTCACTAACATTTCTAAACCCCATAATGACTGCAATTCCACAACTCTATAGAAATAAAAGTAAAACTTCATTTGTAGCAGTCTCAGAGCATTGAATTTTTTTTTTAGAGAATCCTCAAAAGGTCAATAGATATGATTAAATATATGTATATTTATATAAAATGCACTCTATATATATATATATTTTAAGATAACAAAATAATAAATTAAAAGAAGAATTCTATGGAGTTTTTATAGGTGCAAACAAGAAACATATTTCTTGGTGATAATTTAACATATTGACAGTTTAATTTTTATTTCCTTTTAAAGTAACAACAATATCTTTAGCATTCGCAAGGTTATGACATTTACTTTCTTTTGAATTACAAAAAAACTTTACAAATAAAAGTGCTCTCTTTACTTGTATGTTTTACGAGTACAAAAACCCCTAACAGTATATATCTGTGTAGTTAACCAAAAAGAGAATTTAGTCGATAGATGAGTTCATGACAGAAGTATGATAAGTTCTAGGTTTGACACATTGAAACGATGGAGTAAGGGACACCAGGGTAGGTTGCCACACAGATTGGTTGTCACAAGTCTCAGTTCTACTTCCTAACACTGCTACTTCCTAACGATATAAACTGGAACCACAGTACAAACAGAATTTTCTGAGTAGGGTGTACACAGTTTCTAGTTCCTGGCAAAAGTTTACTAGATTTTGTTGGTGTATTTGTAGCTGTAAGTATTCACTTATTGATATAATTAACTCTCTTCATTCAACCTGTATTCAATGAAGGCTTATATCCCAACCATTTTCTATTACATTATAACAGCTGCACAATGTTATACTGTATCAACATCGAGGTTAGGTTCAAGGTGTTTTTTCCAGCTCCGATTTTTGTCTGAAATATCTGTTTGGGGTTGGTTGTCACAAAAATTCTGGGGATGGTTGTTACATATAACAACCTACCCCGGCAGATTTTTTTAGTAGTTTATTTTGCTTATTTCAGGTAAAGATGGTGAGAAATCATAAAAAAAAAAGCAAACAGCAGAATTTGCTGTAGACATCATGTTTGCAGCAGTAAGGAAGGTAAAAAAGGAGAGATTTTCAATTCATAAAGCTGCAGCTGATTATCAAATCATTTATCAAACGTTAGCAAGATGTAAGAAATTCTCCAAGATGAAATTGACAATCAAAAGATAGTTCAGCCTTCCTCACCATTGGTTATTTTCCAATTATAAATGTTTCTTCCATTGATGAAAAGGAATTAAAGCAATATGGTTCAAACATCCGATGTCTACTACGATTTAACGTCAAAATGATCTTTGAGTAGCACATTCTATTAAATTTTCTAAATCTTGACAGGATAATAGATGTGCTGAAGATGACTGGTTCACTGATTTTTTTTAAAAAGACAACCAGCTCTTTCATTATGAAAACCACAGGCTTAGCATGAGCTTTTAGCTTCAACCGAAAAAATGTGAAATCTTTTTTCAGTAATTTGACAGCAGTTCTCAGAAGACATAATTTTTAGCCTCATGAAATTTGGAACATGGATTAAACGAGTGTTACTTCAATGCAGACACCAGATAGAATTGTTGCTCAGTAAGGCGCTAAACAAATCGGTTCACTAGTTTCTGTGATAGGGGTACTCTAATGGTTTCAGAGGGTAATTTTTAGTTTAGCTGGTGCTGTCTCTGCTATTGGAAACCATATCCCATCATTCTTTGTGTTGTGTTTGCAAGGGTCAAGAACCACAGATGCTTTCTAGATACAAGGCCTGCAGCAGGTTCTGGGTGGATGCAAAAAGCTAATTTCATCTTATTTTTAAATCATTTATGTAAGCATACCTAAGAATCCATGTCGGCTTCTTCTTGATAATCATGGCTCCCAACTTAGCATAGAAGGGCTCAATTTCACTATATCCAATTGAATTGTCATGTTATTGTTCTCCCCACATTGTTTACATAAGTTCCAGCCTCTTGATGGCACTATCTATGGGCCATTCAAGAAATTCTTCAACTCAGCTTATGACAACTGGATGATTAACAACCCAGAGAGAATGATGACAATTTATGATACGCCATAACTTGTTTCTCGTCCATATTCTCTTGCAATGATTACATCTAATATTTCAGTGTACAGGTATAATAATAATACAGGTTGTATAATTCTTATACAATGAAGAAACATATCACACATTCTAATTCTTAGCTTGGTGTGAACTTCAGCAGTCTAGCAATGCCCTTTGCCTGGTCTTTTTTTTCCATACTTCCAAATGCTATTTCAGCTCCTAGGTAATCAATTTCATGGTGCCTCCTCTAATCCATTTTTATACAAACATTGGGAAATTATTTTCCCTCTTCATAGAAGGTTCTGATAGTTTTTATTACATTTGTCAAAGCCAAAATCTGAAAACCTTTTGCTTTTCTTCCTATTATACATTTAACTTAATTACAAATGAATTACTCAATAAAAATCCTCTTTTAGATGCAAAGACACATTGCTAAGTTGTGTGTTTAGCTAACAGTTTTTAATAAACTTACTTACACAAAAAAAAAGTTTTAAAAAATATCAGGGTGTTCTGATTACAAAATCAAATTCTTGGATTACCTATGAAATTATTTTGTAATTCTGGCTCTGAGTACTCATGACAACTCATTGCCAAACTTTGCTAAAGGTTGAACATAATCCAATTTGCCCACAAAAGAACAATTATTACTAAATGAATTTATGAGGAGGAAGTGCAAGAACTGGAATAAAATATGTGAAAACTGGAATGAAGAATGAATAAGCTGCTTTTTTCAGACGAAACCCATTTTCCTTGTAGAGATTATACATCCACATGAGAGAAAATAATCTACTGAAGGTGAAAAAATTATAGCATCGACCAATGTATAAAACATTTCATATATAACATGTTTTTAAATAGATTTTCAGTTCATGTTTCATGCCCTGTTACTTCAGTTAATAAAGGTATGATGAATTTTGATAAAATATATATGTGTTACAAATGACAAATTGTGCTATGTAAAAGTTACAGCGGCAAACTATGTTTTCTGGTTTTCTAAAAAGAATAGCCAGCCATAAATAAAGAAGTTGAGGAATTTATGAAAAATGGGAATCTGTGTAGGTTATTTATAAGGAAGAATGAAAAACACTCAACCTTTGATCAAAAGAAATTAATTTATATTTTGCCTAATCAAAATTCAGTTCCATGATGAAGAAATGACAAAAAATGTGTGAGAAACTTGTTAAATCCATACCAGAAAAAGGAAAATAGCTTACAAATGGTAAAGGGAGCAAGGGATACAATGAGCTGAAAATATTACGGATTTCTTAAAAAAAAGTTTAATAAATGTTTTCAATAAGAACAAAATTCATATTAATTGTTACACTACTGTAGATACCAAGAATCATTCCTTAAAAATAATAGAAATATTTATTGAATAAACTCCATCATGAAAGGTTAAAGTATTTTTCTGTTAAAAAATGTGGATTGTAAACTTAATTTACTTCTTTAATTTCCTATAATTACCCCAAAATTTACAGTAAAATCGTAGAAAAAACAAATGGAGTTTCAATATTCCTTTGATAATATTTTTAAATGTTTATAAATATACTTGATGACAAACATAACACTAATTTTATGAATCCCAATCAGCCTTTTACAAACTGAACTTAGTACCTTATAGTCCAAATGAACTAACAAAACTAAAAATATGGAAAAAAATAAAATCTTTTACACTATTTTATTTTTATTAATATCAAACCCTGGAACAAAAATGTATCCAGACCCTTACCAAGAGCTGATCCAGAGACAAACTAATGTGGTAGAAGCTAGAATGCCAGTGTAATCAGTTTAATGTGTTGTTAAAACTTGTCCACAAATACTACAAAATATATCAATAATAAGCTGAAACTATTTATAAAATAAAAAAATTTGTACAGTACCCCTCCTAAAAAAATCCCTCCATGAAGGGTTAAAATTTAACAACTGTGAACAATAAATGTAATGTTCAAATTTTTATTTTTTTAAAATATTATTTTAAAATTTACATAATATGCCTTTCCTAATATCATTAACATTTATACTGACAAATGATATGGTATCAGATACAAAAACAACTTGCACTCTTTTTGCATACAATAGAATCATCATCACAGCTGATATTTTATTAGCACCAACCCTATCATTTAAAAGATGTTGAGAAATTATAACATTGCTTATTATATAACCATTATATTACGTTATTACCATTATTATAATGGGATTTTTGCCTTAACATTTTTTTTCCTTAACAAGTTTCACATTATCCCTTTCAATATACTCCCATCCATGATCCCTACATTGCTCCATTCAAAATTTCCATTGTTCAAAACAGTGTTTCAGGTCATTTTCTGAAATTATGTTCACGGTCTCTGTTGCTTTTCCTTTCATATATTTAACTGTCTTAAACCTAGTTCCTTTCAATGCTTCCTTCACTTTCGGGAACATAAACAAGTCACATGGGTTAGGTCTGGTGAGTAGGGTGGATGTTCCAGGACAGGGATCCCGTGCTTAGCCAAAAACAACTTCACAATCAGTGGGCTAGACCGTTGTCCTGATGAAGAATCCGCGATTTATTTTTCCACAACTCAGGTCGCTTTCTTCTTACTCGCTCACGGAGAGTAATTAGAACCTCAAGACAATATTCCTTATTCACTGTTTGACCTTCAGGACGGATGAGATTGCCTATTTCTTCAATGTTTTCGTCTGTTTTCGAAGCGGAAGGGCATCCTGGAGCGGATCATCTTCGATTTCTTCTCGTCCTTCTTTTAACCGTTTATGCCACTCAAAAACGCGTGCGCGTCACATACACTTATCACCGTACACTTGTTGTAAGAGAGAATCGGTCTCTGCTGCGGACTTGCCGAGTTTCACCAAGAATTTCACGTAACTCGTTGCTCTATTAAAAAGCCTACCATTTTTCCGACGAGCGGCAAGTACACAATCCGACACAAACGAAGGCTGTGGCCCGATTCAGCAGGCTGCGGTCGTCACTGCAGCTGAAATGTAAAGGGGGGATGTTAGGCGACTCTACAATGTGGCGTTTGACCTTGAGGCTCCCGCTGTTTGTCTTACAAAACATCAGTCCCGTTATTTTCTAGCCACACCTCGTAATCTGTAATGTTATAATTTCTCAACAACCTTTAAGAAATATACCATATCTTGTGCGAAATATAAATGTATATATAGAATATAAACTAGACATGAAATAAGTTATAAAAATGACCTACAATTAAAAAGCAGAGATGTATTTCTTGGTAAAAATTTGATCTAATTCCAAATGACATAGTACTGATATTTTGACTGCCATATGCATTTTATAAAATAGATTAAGCAATTTTATATGGTGGATAAACCTAATTCATTTTTAAACTATTTATTACGGTCATAATTGACTTTATTTTTGTAAAGAAATGAGACAAATTATATGTTTGAACTATGGGTGGTAAGTTACCAAGATAAAAGTTTATCTACTAAACAAAAGGTTATACGTTTTAAAGAATAAATTATAACTTACATATTTGGAGTAAAGTTACTTCGTTCTTAGGCAAACATTTTTTTATGATACTGGTGACTTGGACGAACTCATTCAAATCATAAATTCCTTTGTTTGGTCACTAAAAAATGTTTTGCATGTTTAATTAATTAAGAGAATCCAAACTAATTGAACTAAAACAATTAGAATAATAATGAATTAGCACAGAATTATGCAGTTGAACAAATAAACTACCATTAGTAAGAGTGCAGCCTGAAAAAAATTATATAAAATACCATTTACTAAAAATTAACATATTATTACTAAAACATTAACATTTTATTAAAAATTAATATATGTGATTACTGTGTGTAGCACAGTACTCATATCTAGGCAAGTATCATTCCAGTAAATAAGGGGATCCAACCTCATGAAGAAGGTGCATGTCTATAATATTTTTAAGTCACACAACTAAACTGGTTATTATCGCCTGAGAAAGAGAAGCAATAGAATGTGTACACTTCCAAAGTATTTCTAAAAATTTAATAATATTAAAAAGATATTGTTGGACACGTATTCAATGAACCATAAAAAAAAATTAAAGCGAATACCATATTTGAAGCTTGTCTGTGGATATGGAAATGGAATTTTGTAGTGTACGAAAAATGTTATGCCTAACTGGAATTCGAACTCGGGAACACTGGATGAAAGGCCGGAAATACTTTATTATTATCATCTAATAACTAAACTGAATATGTGTATAAAATACCCAGATAATTTCATCTCATAATTATCATTTTTTTAGCATTCATAGACTCAGACTTTTTAGCATTCAACTAGACAATCTTTCAAGTTACAATAAATTCCCAATGTTTAATCAAAGAATTTCTTAATGCCTTTCTTTTCTGCACCACAGAAAAATCTCTTTGTAATTGCTACTACAAAAAAAAAAATTATTCTGTTATTGATTATTACACAAAATAAATTTGTTTTTCCTCTTTCTAATACTTATTTTGAAATTCGTAAAACCCCTAATTTTCTTTTTTGTTTCGAATCATAATTTGTTGTCAAGTTTCAATTCATATTTATTTTGAACTGTTAAATAATCATCAATCAAAAATTTAATTTTGTGGAACAAGAATTAACACTAAAATCAGAAAAAATTGATCTGTCTCTAGTGCGATACGAAAACTGAAGTAACGAAAGTGAAAGTAATTCCACGTGTCCATTTTTTTTTTTTTGACAATAGTGTCGGTGATGTAACAACAAATTCAATAGCAAGAACAAAAATAAACAGAGAAGGACGCTCTTGAGTACATCCGTACAACGAAATAATTCTTATATATAGTTCCTTCATAGTTTCAAAAGAGCTATTAAATATTCATCTAGACAGTAATATTCATCTAGATATATTTAAAGCTCATTGTTGTGTAGAATATTAGTTTGAAAATTTACAAAATTGGTTTCCGTTACTGGACGTCACATAATGAAAAAAGGATACAAATACAAACTTCAGGTTGGCTCTATGAATTCAAGGTAGATTGCTTTTATAACATTAAGGTAAGCAAATATTTATAGAACAGATAATATTTCATTTTTACCTGAAACTACATTACAAAATGCCGGCATTTTATATTTGCATTTCATTTTTGCATTCTACAATACATTTCATTATGCTGGCTAACGGGGCTCCGAGCTTTCTTTCTCTCGGAGATCGATTTTGGTCGGCTTAATTTCATTCACCTGCAGGCCGCATTTAAGGATTAGATTTTTCGGTCACCTGCAGGTACGACATTTTTTACTGATTACGGATATGGATTTACACCGCCTTTGGAGCTGGCGGTGTGGCAGCTAGGGTCGAAGTGATTGCAGGTGTAATGGAGACCCTTCCGCTGTCCACATGGCCCCCGCGATGGCAAGCATGTAGTAAGGTGCCCATGTATGTCGGTGTGTGGGAGCCCTGACAGCTTCGGCCAGTAGGAGGCTGGAGTCGGTGCAGAGATTGAGCCTCCGCTCTCTGCCAGAACATATGCCGATTCCACCGGAGTATCGGAATGGACCTCCAAAGTTAGCAGCCCTGGAGTGGGGGGTGTACCCCGGCGGCTAGCCTTGCTATAGAAGGGATTATATTATCATGCAACTTCAACAACCAAACATGGCAGAGAATTCACGAAAACACCCCCATCTAGAACCAGCCATTTCGCCTGAGGCGAAACGCAGAAAGTGTTTTGAGACCGGAAGGTTTGATAGTGAGGTCAGAAGGACACAGAGAATTCTCTACAAGAACGTGATTGATTGCTAAACCAAAATATTTGGTAATCAGCAGAGATGATAGTAATTTTTCGAAAATAAGCCCGTTTCTTATCGCCAGAGATATAAATAATTGTGCCGGAAGTCCAGTAAAAGAAATCCGTAAGACCTATTATGGACTTCATGTAGAGATGTTTAATGATAATCAATCATCGAGGCTTCTTGCGCTGAAAAATATTGGTGAATTTAATGTAAAGGTATACCCGAACGGCATCCTCAACACCTGAAAGGGGATTGTTGTCTGTCGGGACCTTTTAAACTGTACGGAACAGGAAGCAGTAGAAGAGTTGATGTCACAAGGTGTGATTGACTGCCGAAGTTTGACCATGAGGAGGAACGGCGAAATTCTGCCGTCTGCCTCTCATGTGCTTACATTTAATAAGCCGATGTTGCTAGAGAAGGTACGGGCAGGAATACACAGTCTAGATATCCAAGCTTTTGTGTCGCAGCCAATGAGGGGTTTTAGGTGCCAACGGTTTGGCCACACCGCTGTTCGGTGCGAAAGGTCACAAATATACATGTGGGGCGATGAAATCCACGAGGGGGAACCATGCAAGGATCCTCCTACGTCCGTTAACTGCAAAGGACAGCATTCATGCAGATCCAGAAATTGTCCCGCTTACAAAGACGAGGTAGCTGTACAGGAAGTTAAAACCCTGCAGAAGGTCAGCTACTTCGAAGCAAGGAAGATCGTAAGCGCTCGCAAGCCGGGAGCAACAACAGCTTAAGCTCAGGTCGCAGCTGTAGTTCCTGCTTCTACATCTGTTGACTCAGATCAGCTTCTGAGTAAATTGTCGCCCACACTGGCTTCTATGATTGAAAGAATCATTGATAACCTAAAATCTTTCAGTACCTGAAAGAGGTCATGCTTCTCTCCGGCTTCCAAAACCGACTCAATCTTCTCCTACACCTGAGAACGATCCACCCCTGATATTAGACACCGTCTGGCAAGCTTTATCCTCCAGTTCTTTATGACATACATCAGCATATAGCCTCCGTACCTTGGGTGCGACTTCCTCCGCCAGTCGCTGCATCCGTTCAGCCGTCGTTCGTATTTCAGTCTTAGTACTTTTGGTGGTTTGGCAAAGACTCTCTAGCCTTCCAATTTCGTCAAAAAACCGATCCAAGACATCGTCCAGTTCCTCCGTGAAGGTACTGTCTCTCTTCTGAGATGAAATCTATTCCATAGACGACTCCATAGCATAAGCTCGAGAAAGTGCCTTCTCGCCCGTCCGATCAGAGTCAGAGCTGTCACCAGCAACGTTCTGTTGTCGCTTCGGACTCTCCAGCGTGGAAGACCACGACCTCGTCCTCTTCTTCCGCCTACAGGGATCTGCAGTACCTTCCTGCTCCATTGCATTCTCACAACTGATCTCACTATCATCATGATCCTTCACCCTATCACTATCATCCGAGTGGGAAAAGTACATCTCATCTTTGACAGCAATCCCCCTGCGGGAATTGTGGATGACCCCTGGTCGGGCTTTGCGGGAGGTTCCCTCCAATTCTTTCTGCGGGCCCTCTTTAGCTATCAAAGAAGGCCTAACTTCAGCTTTCCGCGACACAGAAACCTGAAGGAGAAGCTACCACAAAGAAAATAAGTATGGACAAGATAGTCAAAGATAATTATATCCACGACCAGTTCGTACCAGTAATACAACCAAAAAACAATTCACTGCAGATGAAAACAAATACTTCAGACAGGGGAAGGAAATTCCCAAGGAAAAAATTTCCCTCCTGAAACAGCTGATTATAATCTCTTTTTATCTCCCGAATGGTGCATAATGTTTGTAACTCCCAAGTTGCGTATACTAAAAGTATATATATATTTAAACAAAATTAAATTAAATAATACAACAATGATTATACATATTTGTGTAATTATGTCATTCTTTTTTACCTCCCGAATGGTGTATAGTATTTTTGAGATTAAATTTGGCATTCTTTTTTATCTTCCGTAGGGAGTATAATATTTTTGAATCTAAATTCATTTTTTTTAACTCCAAGTTGCGTATACTATGAGTATATATATTTATACATTTTTACCCCAAATGGGCATTTTTTTCAACTCTTTATAAATTTTCTTACATATTAAATGGATATGTATTTATTTTGAATTACGCAGACAATTTTGTATAATGTTTGAATTCTGAGAAAAAATGGAGAAATATATATATATATAAAACACTTCGATATGTACAGGTATTCACATCCATATCTACAAAGCAACAGTCCAGATGACAACAACAGTCTTTCTATACTGTATTAATGTATACGTATATGTGTACCGGTATACAAAAAGAAAGAAAAAGAGCGGGAGAAAGAAAGAGAAGTGGAATCAACTCTTTCTTTATTGTATATTAATGTAAACATACATCCGCATATGCGTAAGTATACAGAAAGAGAGAGTGTGAGAAAGAAAGAAGTGTATTGGGAATCACCGATGGATCATCAGCGTTTTTTTCTCCCACCTCTCATTTTATATATATTATATGCATATCTATAAATTCTCACTCTATGTCTTTCTCTCGCACATATATATATATATATATATATATATATATATACATACACTCGTATATCCTTAGTGTCTTGTAATGATTTTTATTACGAGTCAACTATTTTTTTCTCCATGCAAATGTTTATCACAAAAGTGTTCGGCACAATGCACCAAAAATAGTTTTCACTTCAATATGTGGTGCAAAAATTGTATCATTGTACCCAAAAGAGGTAATCCATTAGAAACAAAATAAGTGTAAGTAACTTTTCTGTTCTAGATTTTGAAAATCAAACAACTGAAAAGTTAAAAACAATTTATAGTTAAATAAAATATAAACAGAAATTAAAAATTTCACTCAGGTATAGGGAGGTGATCAGAAAATTTAATTGAAAAATACATGTAATGACAGTATGTATTTTATTTTAAAATAAAATAGGTTGATAAATTTAAGATTTATTTTATAATTAAACCATCTTTACATTATTCAATTATTATTACCAATTCTCTTAGAAACAACTATCCATATAACAGTAATAAAAATGTACATAACCTTAATCAAAATAGTTCACAATATTTAACAACTGTTCATTATTACTATTAGTCATTTCTTCAATAATACAACACTAATACTATCAGAATAAGTGCCATTCAGTTATAAAATTAATTAATTTACAAATTTTTGTGCACAATCAGATTGACTTGATCATTAAAATAAAAAAACTGTTTTATTTCATTTGAATAAGAAATTAACATAATCATCTTTAAGAAATGATATCAAGTGCACCAATTACAGGAAAATTAAATAATATTTTTATTTTTTTTTTTTTAATTTGAAAATGGTGAACATATTTTATTTTGAATAAAATACTTGGCAACTGTTTGTTCTAGAGAGTTTAAAATATAAAAAACGATAATTATTGAAGCTATGGACACTGAAACGATACAGCATATAAATAGGAAACTAAGCAAAATTACATACAAAGGAGTCCATCAAAAGGATTTTGTATTAGAAAATTGGTGCCATAATGTTAATAGTTTTAAATAACCAGATATGAAATATATTACTTCTGAAAACAGGATTGCCATTATCAAGAAGTTACTCCTGATAATGCCACAACCACTTTAAGAACAACAAGCACTCCATGTCAGGTTTTATACTGACTTCTTTATTAAACCAAATATATTATTACATATATTACTAAGCTAAGGCCTTAAAAATGTAACTAAAGCCTACCATTGTGATAGTCACACACCTTTTGAATTTTGGTATCCTAAGAAGTATGGTATTTAACATACAGAATTTTTAAATCAATTTTATGGTAAAAGTTACAAAAATTTTAAGTCTGATCTATCTTTCACTACAAATAATAGCTTGATTTAGAGCAAAAGCTATCTCAGCCTTGAATAAGGTTTTATACATTTTACCTTAAATAAAAAAAAATGTTCTGTTCATTTATTCTCTCACTGCAGAACTGACTGACTTTTTGTGAACATTCACTACTCTCAAAGAAAGAAGCCTTAAGTGGAGAGCTTCTTGTACTTAGAGTACTTTATATGCATCCCAACTATCAGAAAGACTTGTTCAGGTAATGTAAAGCAACAGATTACATAGTGAAAGATAGATCTTCTACCCAAAAAAATATTTTATATATATATAATTATAAATACTATGTGTATATATATTACATAGTATTTTACTAAAATTAACTTTAAGATTTGTATTATTCCTCTGTACTGTTTATTATTCCTCTGTACTAAACTGTATTTTAAATTCTACTTATATAAACCACCTAGTACAGAATATTGAGATAAGAAACATCTTAACTCAATTTTATTGTGGGGCCAGTATTCTCAGTCATAATTGAATCATTTAATTAAACATCAGATTAAAAATGTGATGTTACATTACTGTAATGTAACAGTAATTGTGACAGAAATTACATCATTTGCACAGTTCAGTTTAGTATCTTTAATTTTTAACTGCTTTTTAATATGCAGTTTGATTTCATAATTCAATCATGACTGAGGATGCAGAAACCTGCAAAAGTACTTTCATAGTAAAATAAAGTAAAATATTTCTTATCTCAAAATTCTGTTCTAGGGGTTCATACAAAAAAAAAAAAAAAAAAAAAAAAATCAATTATATTGGATTAATAATTACATTTAAAAACAAATCTTAGAATCATAGTGAAAAATTTTCGCTAATAAGCAATCAAACTTTTCAAAAAAATTGTCAAGTTCAACAAAATTTAATTCAACTGATGAACTGAATACTATTAACAATTCATTATCAAACAAACAATTTTTCTTAAGTTTTGAATTAATTTTGCTTTTAAATATATAGTATGATAGGAAACAACTTAAATAAATTTTGAGCTGAAAATTAAAAAAAAAACTGTCAGTGATATTGACACACTGCAACTGATAGACAAAACATAACATGCATTACTTGAAAAATTACAATTTTAAATAACAAATATTATTTTAACATTTAAATTTTACATGCAAACAATTTTTTTAAATAACAATTTATTTTTTTTGGTAAAGTAAGACATATTATTTCATATATTTTTCAATGATATATTAATGGGTGATAAACAAATCAGCTAGGGAATGTAAGTTACTCTATCATCAAATGTACAGTATCATGAATAATAAATATATTAATAAAAAAAAAAAAAAATTTAAGGAATGTTTATGAAATGATATATATATATATATATATATATATATATGTATAATAATTAATCCTTACAAATACATATATAAAGCAAAACAACATTCTTAATTACTCATAAAAAAAATTGATACTTTTCTGTCAATTACTTAATAGCTATCAAAATTAGATTAAAAGATTAATGTTTGGCTAATCTAAAAGACATATTCACTGAATGTAATATAATTTTTAATATAATTACACAAATAAGTTTCATTGGTAAGCGTGTCTATATAGAATTATCTTGTCAATTAGTTTCAGGCTAAATATGGAATTAGATGTATGTTCCTGCAACGGCATAATATTTTTATCTAGGGAAAAATAATATAGTTTTCTTGACTGATAAATTATCACTGTTTACTAAACAAAATGGTTGGGATTATCCCTTCACACTGCAAAATGTGCAAATTCATAAGATGCCTGTCTACATATTAACTTTAATACGTATCTAGCAGTATGTTAAATATCAAAAATTTATTGGATTTTCTTGTATCAATAATTTAGATCAGTAATATAACCAAATGAGGCAATTAAAATTATGAGAAAAGTAAAAGCTGAGAGATAAGATGAAATACTAATTGATCTATCTTAATTTATAAATTAACAGTTTTCATCATCAATGTTTGAACATCATACTGTAAAAGAAAATAAATTGAAAAATTATTAGTAACAGAAAAAATTAATAAAAAGTAGATTTAAAAAAAAATCACATACTTTTTAGTTCAAAAAAAAAAAAAAAATTAAATAAAGTGGTTCCTTGATAAAGTTGAAATATTTCTTCAAATCAACTGCTCAAAGAGCAATCATTCTGTTCAATGCATAGTTCAGCTCGGCAAATCTGTGCTAGCTGGGAATGTCTTTTATAATGTCTCAATTTTTCTTGGGTGCCAATACAAGTGGAGTAGACAACTTCATCTAATCCTAAAGGAAAAAATCTGGCGTGAGATCAGGGGATCGAGGTGGTAATTTCACTGGTCCATTTTGACCAATCCATTGCTTATGCTAAATGTGTTATTTAAATGATTCATCACTTTAAGTGAATCATTTCACATCACGACAATAATAATAATGTGCACCATCACTGAAAAACCATATCTGCACTCTATCAACAAGTGGATATCTTCAAAAGTTCCATCAGACTTGTTTGCAAAAAATGCAAGAACTGCTCTTCATTAAGCCTTGGAACTAAGAAAAAAGGATCAATGAGGTTACTACAAAGAAGATTACACCATGCATTAAAAAGTGTGTTGGAAATGACCTGCAGCAGTTAATAGGGAATTTCTTCTTTCCCATTGTTTTGATAATTTATAATGTCATTTCTTGTAAAAGAGGATTCATCAGTAATCAGAATATTACTTAGGCTAAGTAAAATTGACAAAATTTCGTTTATCAAAATCAGCAGATGATAACTCTTGTAGATATGTTGTATGGAATGGGTGTAATTATTGCTCCCGTAATGTTTGCCACACCCTTGATTGTGAAACATGAAAGTGAAGTGACAACTTTCTGGTGCTTGAAGTGGGAGATAATTGTACTGCATTCAATATTGTTTTTTCAGCGTAACCATTTCTTACAAAATGTTTGTTAATGACCAGCATAGAATCGGTGTGGTTTAAGCATACCTTTTTCTCAAACTCGCCTCTCCGAAGCATCAAATGTTTTATGATCTGGTATTATTTGACCTGGATAATTTTCCCGGTATTCATGCACATCAGCCAATCCATTTTTATATACTTTACCTTAAGTTAATATCACATCCGTCAACTCTCCAAATGAAAACAAATTTGTGGTATCAACCACTGTGAATGACTTGTTGAACAACAACAGCACAAACACTACTCAAATGTATATTCAAATGGTAGACATTAAACTTAGTTGTTGATCAGCTGTTATTAGCAACCTAGTTTTGTGAGTTCGGGACCCAGAACTCGCTAACAAACCATTTTCCGAACTATGTTTATATGAACTTCTTTTTTTGGTTATAAAATCATATACTAAGAGATTAGCGTGAAATTTTAAATCTTTTTGTATAAAATTTATTTATAATATATACTAGGACTATACATTTATATAAAAGTGAGCTTTAAAAAAAATCAAGAATATTTATAATTTTATTATATCAAGAGTTTATAAAAATAAAAAATAAACAAAAAGAAACGGGATAAGATTTATGGTGAACAAATTTTATTGAATATTTTAAAATGAATTCTTCAAATTTTAATAGCCTCATAATAACATATGGCTAGATAAATTTCTTTAATTTTTTAATACATACCACAGAAATTTCTGCTGGTGTGAAAATAATTTTTAAATTTGTTTTTTTTTTATAAATAGCAGAGAAAGATTTACTGTGTAAGTGTGGGTTAATGCCCCGACAAGGGTAGACAAAAATTTCAATTAATAAATTAGGTGAGCTTGTTTAAGAATATTAGCAGTTAATTGGATAAAAAGTAATATATAAAATTACTTTCTACATACATCACAGTTCCATATTGCTATGGTGCAATTGTTTTTCAATGGCCGACTCTCAGAGCTCATTAATCCAGCATTAGACTATAACACAGCTTACCAGTGTTTGATAATTAAATGTAGAATACACATATACTGACAAATAAAAGTGCAATTTTTATTTTACTATAGTAAACAGGTAAGTACTATAAACTTTAGATAGATATTTTAAGTAATTATCATAACATATATAATATATAATTTCTTACCAACTAATATATATTATTTTATTAAACAGTTATGGTTTCTAGAAAATCATGCAGATGTTTAGAGAAACATATACCACAAAATTATCTTAATAATAAATAATTACTATGTAAAAATAATCTTTCTTTCAACATGATGTTTATCATGTATATTTATACATGATAAAGGCACGTAATATTAAACTCTCTCTTAATGTAATAATATGGAAATTAAAATAATTCTAAATTAAAAAAAAAAAAGTTACATAATTAATATATCCTCAAACAGAAATATATCAGTCCAGAAAACACATAGTTTAGTAAGATTTAAAAAATAAATTATAATATTTTAAAACAATAATTATCTTTTTACATAAACATTTATTGAGGGCAATGCTGGAAGTAGAGTTATCTCTATTTATTTATTTTTGAGTATATCTTCAAACATTAATCTTTACATCAGATAGATATGAATTAAAAGTGTAAACATGCTGAAAGATTTTCTAAATGTTGTAAACTTTACGCGTGCGCGTGTGCATGTGCATGTGCGCGTGTGTATGTGCGTGTGCGCGTTTGTATGTGTGTGTGTGTGTGTGTGTGTGTGTGTGTGTGTGTGTGTGTGTGTGTGTGTGTGTGTGTGTGTGTGTGTG
>JAAAKQ030031986.1:0-17152 GCA_010016005.3 Zanna intricata
AATTTAGATCCATAGCTTTGACAAAGTTCTTCATAAGACCAAGTTTTATGTGAAGTGGAGGCATGTACACTTTTTTTCGATCAATCAAAACAGTTTCTTTTCAACATTAGTTTCTCCAGGATTAAAGCATATATCCTTTCCGACCATTATTTCTTCACGTAGTGATTACATCTGTCTCTACTCTCTCATTCACAAAGAAAGCAGCAAAACTTTTTGTTCTGAGTGAGAAGATGACTTTAGGAAGTTGAAGCTTGAAATTAAGGATCGCTAGTTAAATCATCATCAGATTTATTTTCTGTTCGTCTTCACTTAGTATTATACTTTCAGGAGGTTTTGGCACTGGCATTTCATCACTGTGAGGAATAGATCTGATAGTAGACGATGAATTGAGGTATTTTATTGTATGTTTTGATTATGAACTGATATGGTCAAACAAAAGTAACAGTCTGTGCAATGATCTTGGTTTCTTTCAGGTCATTGCCACAGTGAATTGTATGCATCGAGATCCTTTAACCAATTGAAAGAAGATTGACACAATTAATGCAACAATAATGAGGAGCGCAGATCTTATCTTGATTACCAACGTTATATCCGAAATAAAGTTCGTAACACTTTTTAATGGACATAACGACAAAACGGAGGGTGGTTGAAAGATTCTGAGAACATTTTTAAGATCGGCGAAAAAATTACTTTCAGAATATCAATATACTTGCTTTGTAACAAAAACATTGTTGAACATTGTAAACTACTGACTGATGTTGATACCATGTTAATGAAGTTCATAAGTCAGAATTTTTAAGAAGAAGAAAAATTGGGAAAACCTGTCCAATAACATTTAATAATGTTTTACAAATTGTTTAGAGTATTTGTTAATCTTGTGCTAAAAATTAAGTGTGTGCTGATTTTCATTTTTCTAAATCATATACCATTTTGAGATTTAGTAATATATTTTTTTAATACTCGTATTTATCATACATTAAATTTTAATTTTCATTAATTTCGAGCTGCATAATTATTTATTAAATTTATTAAGCATGAGCTGACTATTTTTTATGTTTTCTTTTAAACAAACCAATTTTGATCCGTGGCTGGTTATAAAAAACAAAAATAAAAAAGAAAAGTAAAATTTAAATTTAGACAGATTTATTTAGGTAAATCTTCATTATTAATTTTAGTTATAAGTTGAACATATAAATTTAGAAATCATAATAATTTATTATACCGTAATAGATCATTTTAACAAATAAAACTTACGGTTATTTTAAAAATATTTGTAAAAATTAAAATCACCGATTCAACAAGACTGATTTTTACGTGATATAGTTCATATCCTGCAACGATTTCTACAGAATGATTTCAGTAAAATACGGAACACTATGTAATAATAAGTTGACATAAACTTTGTTCATCATATTTCTTTCCTTGAGATTAATGGTTTCCAAAAAGTATTAGCTTGACATAAATATGTTTAGTCTTAAATTTTCGAAGATAAATTTAAGTTTTGCAAAATCATCGTTTCATGCGTGAACAAAAAACAGTATAAATATTAAATAAGATTTTTTATGAATAATTTCTAACCCTCCGTTCAGAAAGTTTGATAAAGCTAATGAAAAAAGAATGGTGATGCATAAGAACGCGACTGATAGAAGCAGATAGCTAACGAATAGCTTGAATAGCTAAAGAAAATTAAGGATGGATGCAATACAAACAATAAGGTAGAAATTTTATTTAAATAATTAAAACATTTAGCTATACCAACAAATATTTAATACAAAATTACGAATTATATGTCAACATTTTTTTTAACATCGCTATTATAACATCGTTTATTACGACCCGATTAAAGTAAAAGAAGTTACATGAAATTTTGTTTATGTATCACTTATTGTGTAGGAACGCATCTTACATTTGTTTGCGGAGCAAATTTAGGTTAGAGTAAGACACCTTTAATACCTATTAACAAAAAAAATAATTACATCAGTAATGTTCCATGCAAAGTTTTTTTTTAACCTAAACAATTAAAAATGTAAACAATCGCACTTCAATGGATCAAATACCATGTCCTCAAAAAAAAAAAAAACAAACACGTCAAATAAATATCTAAACTTATGAGCGGATTTCCAATGTTATATATTCAAAACGAGGAATTATAAAATGATTAGTTATGTTAAATAAAAATATAATACCAATTCTTTGTTTTAAATACAATAAAAAATTCCTTGTGATGTGCCTCAGGAGTTAAAATCATCAGGGTAATGGATTAGTGTGCGTGTAGTGCAAATATGCGTAGTCTTATTCCTCCAGGTTTAAGCAGGCCATGAAGACGTAAATTTTTTTTTTTACTATAAATATCAACAAACTCTTTGCGCAGTCCTTTTTCCACTTTGTTTTCCGGTTTTTGATACGTATCAACAACCTTAATACCTGAAAAGCCTAATCAAACTTATCGATGAAACAAACAGAATGATACAATACGTTAATCCCTTTGGATAGATTTGATCAAAATTTTCTCAAAAGGTTGAAACCATAACATTGCTACGTATCACATTTTACTATTATACAATCTCTTGATATATTTCTGAGCTATGTTATCTTTTACTTTTCCAATAAACTAGTTTTTTTCCACCACCACTAGAAAACGGTTTTTTGTTTTTGCAATCATACAAAATTTCATTCGTATTAGCTGTAAAAAAAGGCACCCTTTAATAACAAATAAAAAAATTTAATAATACGAATTGTAACGTTTGTTGAACATATAACGAAACCTTCCAGTATAGTACTTATTTTAAGTACTTTTCAGCGAGTTGATTCTTTGGTAAAGACAGAAGCGTAAGGAAGAAGCACTTCTTTTCACTTTAAAAACATTTTTCATATCACAAGCATTATTTTAGTTCTTTAACTGGACTCCTTCTGCTTCGCAATCGCATGTTTCTAACAATGGTTTGTGATGTCATTAAAAACAACAATTCTTTTAAATAAAATCTCTTCCATATGTATTATGTTTTGTATAATCAGTGTTATTAAATCTATTAAATGATTAAAAGATTATCATATGTATAAATTTTTTTATT
Source organism: Zanna intricata (assembly GCA_010016005.3). Taxonomy (NCBI): domain Eukaryota; kingdom Metazoa; phylum Arthropoda; class Insecta; order Hemiptera; family Fulgoridae; genus Zanna; species Zanna intricata. The sequence continues at coordinate 3,072 of JAAAKQ030031986.1, forward strand.
GTAACTATAAATATTAATAAATTATCATAACTATAATTCAGTTCTATGGATTAGTTATAACTTTTGCCTAAATATTTCAAGCCTATTTTGTATTTTCGCTATATATTTTAAAATACGTCCGTGATTGTACAACTGTAATTGAAAACGGTACTAGTCATCTTCCCAAAATCTAATTCTGGTTTTGAGTGATACTTATTCGATAATCTGTAGCAGCAATAAATTAATAATAATAATAAAGTAAGTAATCATGATAGATTAATAGGAAGTAATTTATAAATATTTGTTCGGTTAACCGATCTGTAACCTTGTCAAAAAAATATCTACTGTTTCACACATTTTAAGATAAAAAAAAAAAGAATTGACTGATGTTAGTAGATTTAAATTTGCTTATATTAAAAGAAACCTCAATAATTGAATTTTTATACTTAAATAATTCAGTTGAAAGAATTATTTAATTAATTAAATAATTCTTTCAATTTTGAAAGAATTTTTTTCTCAAGATAAGCAGTTTTATTATCGTGTCCAGCCTTATATATGACAACATTCGCCTAGAGTAGTTTCTTCATGGACGCTTCGGAGAAAGAAAGACATATGAATTTTATTCATAAAATTAAAATTACTGCTGAAATACAGTTCTACATGACATATTTACTGGGGAAGGAAAACTGACATCCCAGTTATTATCTGTATAATAAGACTCATTTATATAGGTTGCTGACATGTTATGATATGTCGTCAGTTATTCCTATCCAATTTTTTGGTGACATTGCTTTTCAACGATTCTCCTTTCAAACATTCGTCTAATTAAGTATATTTACAGACATAAATGTTCCGTTAGAAATCGATATCTGCTTAATTATCATCTATTTGGTCGATAGCAAATATTAAAATGATAAAAGATTAAATCGCACGTTCAGTTCCGAGAGTATGTATTTTTCTGTTCGTTTATATCGTAGATTATGTCTGCAATTCAGAAAGAGTATCATATTTTATTGATTTATCAGTACGTGCATCACCTATAATGTTCGGTTCTGTTACATCATTTTTAACTTTCCTTGGGGAGACATTTTTTTTTTTTCACTCTCTTTCCCCGCAACTAAATGTGACGCACGTTTATTAGAATAATACTAAAAACAGTTATCTAGAAAGTTACAAAAAATGTTTAACGTTTCTCAACTTACTTTCCATATAGAACTATATTACGTAAACTCAAAATTATTAAAGAAAATTCTTGAAAGGAGAGTAGAAGTACCGTATGTAAAGAAGAAATAAACGTTTACCGAAACTTACTTTATCAATTAATTTTTGTCCATGCAGAAAATAAAAATAGAATATTATACATTGCTACATTTGTAATTATTTTGTTTGTTCCATACAATCTAGATGCGACTCAACTACTTAATTCAGTAACAAGTAAGATTTTAAAAATTAAAGAAAGAAGGTTTTCGCAACATTTTTCTTAAATAATTTTTCTTGAAAGATTGATATAATGTAATGACTATCAGTATTTTATTTTTGAATGATAAGAAACAGATTAATACAACGACGTGCTACACGGCACTATGCGTATTGGCTGGCGTTTCCCGCAACGATCTATTAATCAGAGAACGTTCTCTCCGCTACGTGGGCGTTAGTAAGGAGGAGTATAAACGAATGGTTTACGCTGAATAGATCGATAGATGGCGCACGGGACCAACGGCACGCTAAACTAGACAGTTTATTGTTGACTTGCAGTTTTGGACAAACAGAAAACACGATGAGGTGGGCTACTTCGTCGCTCAGATACTGACAGAGCATGGTTGCAAAAATGCTAACCTGCATCGATTTGGACGTCGTGATTCCCCGCGGTGCGCCCACTGTCCAGCTGAAGATTCGTGGAGCACTTCTTTTTCGAATGTACCAAATGGGCCGACCGGAGGTGGACGCCGGATATTGAGGGTCTCTCGCCAGCTTAACTAATCCAATACATGCTGCAGTCTCCTCAAAATTGGTCAAAAATTGAGGGATTCAATTAAGTCTTGTTATCAAGCACAAGGAAGACGAGGACAGGCGTCTTGGCTACTAGGACGTATCCAATGATTATCTAACCTTTAACATGAGATCTAGAAGAAAACTGGAAGTAGAGTGAAATAGGCATCTCTCGGTGTCGAGAGGGGAGCGACAGTTTTCTGCTCAGTCATTGTTCGTCCCTGCTTGCACGGGTGGTTGGCGATGATGATGCACGTGGACTCCTATTTCCCCCAGGGCAAACACACATATGAATGCACATTCAAACATACACAAAACAATAAGTGGTGAGAGAGTGGAAGAGACTTGACCCAGTCCCGGGTCAATATTTTGGCCCCAATGGGGGGGCCAAAATATGGGAAGCCTTGCCTTTCCCGATAAGCAAAAGAAAATAAAAGAAAGATTTCTCTACGAGTAAAAGAAATATTTATTTAATAAAGATGGAAACCTTGGTTCATTTACAGTGTTTTCCTTGTTCCGCACTCTAGGACTACCATTAAAGTGAGATGCTCCTCTCCTCTGTTCTGCCAGGAGAGGAGCATCCTCCTTTATTGGAGGTCCCACCCAGGTGAGGGAACAAGAAATGATCTCACTTTGGTCTTCATTCACGTTTACCCAGAAAGTTCCGTATGTCCGTAACATATACTTTCAATCGGTCGTTAAATATTTTTTAAATCGGCACATAAATGGTTGTATTTATTAAGGTTTCAACTTTTGAAAATAGTAAGTGAAACTGAAAAAAATCGATAATTTTTTTTTAATGGAAATTTTAATTACATTTTTTTCTTTAATTTTGTATTTTATCAGTTGTAGATATTTTAGATTTATTTAATGATTTTTTTAATTAACAATTTATATGTGCTTTTTGTAGTACGATAGATTTATTATTCTCAAAAACTGACACCTTTAATTTACTTAATTTTTAAAGAAAAAAAGCGCATACCGTTTTGCAACCTAAAGAAATTTCGTAAATTATTTTATTTAGAGTAAATCAAAATAAATATTATTTAATGACGAAAAATAATAGACACGCTAATTCAGATTGAATAATTTAAAAATAATAGAAATGAAATCCGGTTAAACTATATGTCATCGATAATTTTATATTAACATGTTTTATTGATGGCCTGTTTTAGAAATTCTGATGTATTTCTTACAATGAAAGGTTTAAGGTTTTAGCGGTTTTTATTTTATATAACGAACAATTACCAAATTCTTTTTATTAAAAAAATATTTAAAAAAATAATAATAATACTAAAGATTTGTCGCATCATTATAAAATATACATAATCATATAAAATTGTATTTTTTCCAACATAATTTTTTAAAATTAAATTTGATAACTACATATCCGAAAATGAATACCAGATTCAGTTTCTTCTTACATTCTGTAGTTACCTCAAATTGGCATCATTCAAAGTTATTAAACATAAATCAGAAAATAAATGGAGTATCTTTTTGGTATATAGCTGTATTTGAATCCTTCTTATTTTCTATAAAATTTTCCCAACTTATACTTGAAAACAAATATTAACTAATTTTACAATTTTTAACATATCATGTACATTACCTCAATGCCTAAATACAAGAAGACACACATTTCAAGGCACAAACACTGGTTCATTGCTGTGATACTCAACTGGACAAATGTATTGATATTTTTCATATTCCTAAAATCAAGAAATAAATAATAGAAAGAATTAAAAATACATTAAATAAGTAAATGATTTTACCCGATCTCCCAACACCTGTCTCTCCTTTCCTAAATTCTAATTTTTCTTATATAAACACATATACTTATGTGGTAATAAAAAACACATAATTCAATTCGAACCCGGAGGTCAGGATTCGAATTCCGATATACCTTAACGGTGGTTCAGGAAGTTAAAAAAAAATATATATATATATATTTACAAACTCTATATAAACACATTAGTAATAATATTCTTGTATTACGTAAGTGTTGTCGTTACAATAAACACAAAAATTTAAGAAAACGTATTTTATTATAATTATTATTATTTTTTCTAATAACATTGGAGATACGATATTTTATCGCTATCAATCCTTTAATTATATCAACGTTCTACACATTGTAAATTTTTATTATTGTTCCAAACGACGTTGTTAACGAAATTATTGTAAAAATTATAACTCTTGGTGAATTTTACTCATTTTCAAGTCCAAGTAAATATAATATATATTTTAACGTGTTACTTTTCATCATAATTATATACTTTAAATTTTTTACCTGTAATGTAAGAGAAAAAAAAAATATTTCAATCAGTAATATTATTAAAATATATTTTTTCCATGAATGATACCAAAATGGCTGTTTGATATTATCCAGTTGAAGAGGGCGTGATTTATATACGATAATTGATATTACGTTATCTTGTTTTACATCTAAAACACGTATATATATCTACTTAAGTATATATCTTAAGTGTATATATATATATATATATATACTTAAGATATATTAACATATTTAAGAAATATGTTGACTTATATAGCTAACGAAATATATATATATATATATATTTTTTTTAACTATTAAATATATCTTACAATGAACAATATTAAAGAGAAACATTTTCTAATTTAGAAACTACAAAAGATACTTTGGTAAAAATCAAATACTGGAAAGGATTATAAAACTTTTAAAAGTTTGTATATCTTATTAATTCTTTTCTTTTTGTTATGGTTGCCGAACTAATATCAACCAGTATTGCAGTATCATGTATGATTCTTTCTAAAGAAAATATTTTATGCCAACTTCATTCTGCTATAACGTGTCTTTCTTTATATTTTGTTAATTAATTTTTTTTATTTCCAATTTATTTAGTTGCTATTATGAATTTATTATTTTTTACAAATTTTTTTTCATATTATCATTGGCAGGGGTTTTAATCCCGTAATACTTATATTTCATACCATAAAGTTAACAACGGTATTCCATAACAATAATTTTTCAAAATCATTCTTTATAGTTACCTTATTAAGGTAAATATAAAGCCGAAAAGATAAACATTTTAAATAATATTTTCAAAAATTGACAGTTTATGCAGTTTTCAAAATTTCATATTTTAATATTTGATCAAAGGGTTTAACTAGTTAAACAGAATCACGGTATACAATTTTACGTAAATAATTTCAAAAATCTACCCTTCTAAACGTAGGGTAATAATTTATTTTTATTTTTACTACCAATCTTTTAACACTGTTGCAGTTCTATTTTCATTAAATAGAAAATTCAAATACGGTAGTATATTAACGTAATTATTTGTACGCATTGGAATATTCATATTAATATTCCTTTTAGCAAATTAATTTAACATTTTCGAATTATTAGTTTTTTATACGAGGTTAAATTAAACAAAATAATTTTACATTTTGATATTATTTCATTTTAATTACTACCATCAGAAGCAAACTGGATATTTTGTAAAGAAATTTCTCATTATTTATAATAATTAAAATTTTTATGCTACAAATCTTATAATTTTGCTTCTAATGTGTAAAATTATATTACTTATTGAGAAATAATATAATTTATTAAAATAAAATAAACATTTTTATAACTATTGATAGATAAATCACAAAAGATGTAAAATAGCTCCGGCATTACAAAAGACTTATTAAATTCCAATAAAAATAAAGAAGAAATTCAGCAAACATTTATTTAATAAAGTCATTTTAGATGATAAAATCTATTAGAATTATGTTAATCACAATTCCTTGAAATTTCAGTTCGTTGGAACTCTCTTTTTTAACGATACAACATCCAAAAGCATATTCAGGAAAACAGATTATTAATCAAAATTTAATACTCTTGTATAGTTACCGCTTTCCATGTTAACATTTTTAGTCACATTTGGAATTTCTTTACCGATATAAAAATACAATCTTAAACAGTTAAACTGGCATCACTGCATATCCAGTTATGTTATATTTCCTTGTCTGTTCTAAAAGTGGATTACGTAAAAAATATTTTTAATTATACGTAATAATTACTCCATTGTAATATATATTGTATATAAAGATATGTATATATTTAATTATAAAATTAATGTAATATATATCCTACTTAATTATGTTATACAATCATAAAGTAGAAACTTTTGAAAAAATTTCCATAAAGTAAAATAAATAAAACGAACGAATTAAACAAAACATCTACAAATATATATTTTTGATTAATTCAATATTTGTTTAACTTTACACTTAATAATATGGTGCAGTCAGTACCTCATCGTCATGGATATTCATAGATAAATAAATTCATTTTATTTTCACATTATTATTTGTAATTTAACATTTCTCTCGTTCAAATTTTTTTGTTTACTAATTATAATTTTATTTGTTATAGTTTACAACAATTTTTTTAAATTATTTTTATTGGTAAGGGTTTTTAATATTGTTATAATGCAGGGTACCGTAAAGTAAAATAGTGGTATTCAATAAGAAATATTTTTCTAAATTAAACGAACAGATTTTAAAAAGTTAGGTGTAAATCAGAAAAAGATCATCTATTTAGTCAGTTTTCCATTAGTGGTGACAATTTTTACTCAGTTTTCTAAGATTTTTTTTTTTGTAATTTGATCAACTGGTATAAGCAGTACACAAGGATTACAAACACTAATTATTAAGTTATGCTTCTTTAAGTAAATATTTTTAAAAATTCTCCCTTCTTTCTGTAGGATATTAGTTACTTTTATTTATACTGCCAATTTTTTAAAACTATTTTGTAGTTTAAGTTTCATGAAATACAAGTTATCAGTTAAACTGCATCCATGAAGATGCCTCGGAATTTTGTAAATAAGTAATTTATTTATTATAATATAATTTTTATACTACAAATGTTATTTTTGTATTTGTTTATTGTAAACGTACATTTTATTAGGATAAATTAAAATCAAAAAAATATTATTTAAAAAAATATTGTACAGAAAAATCAAAAGATTGAATATAGCTCTAACATTATAAAAGGTATATTAAATTCCAATCGAAATAAATAAAAAAAAATTCTAATTCAAACAAGAAACATTTAGTGGAAAGTCACTTTAAATCAATACAAATATTTTAGAATTTTATTAATCGCCATTCGTTGTTAGATTCGTTGTTACATCGAATTTTAATCATATAACATCCTAAATCATATTCAAAAAACTGAAAGTTTTTTACAGAAATATTACATTCCTCAGCCTCTTTACTCCTTTTCATGTTGAAATTCTTACTGATAAATCGAAATTAGCTATTCCGAATGTTCAGTATTTTTAGATATTAGCAAGTATATTATTATTTTTTTTTTTTGTTTCTTACATTTGAGGTATAATGAATATTAGTGAAATAATCTTACACACCATTTAAACGTATTTCTTTAATATTTATTTGAATCGTTTCTATAATTCTTTTCTTTCAACAATTAATATATTAATTAAATTACTTGTTATATAAATATGGTTAAAAAAATTATTTATCAATAAACATTATTATTCGGGTCGTTACGGGCGATTACTATGATCTCTGTAAATTAAATCTTCTGCTATATATAGGTGGATCTTGATAAGGGCTTAAATTCCATTCAAAAGTAAAATATGTTACTAATTTTACCGACTTAATATAAATAAGTTTTTAACTGATTTGTATGAAATGAATCTACTCAAGTGGATTTCAAACAGTGAACTACTGTATTATACATTTTGTATATTGCCTTATTTTTATTTCATAATTTGAACTATTTTTTTATAATTTAATTGTCGACATTGAACGCGTTTTGGAAACGCTATATCAAGCGCTTATTAACATTCTATTTACTAATAGTTCCTTCTTAGAATGTAACCTAAATAAAGAATTGTGAAAAAAAATTCTGTTAAACATTGTTGCATAGGTTTATTAATGAAACGTAGATTATTATTATTAATCAATAATTTACGTATATTGACACTATGTGAGAATTTTTGTCATTATCATTAATATAAATTTTTTGTTTACATTAAATTAATTATAATTTCTAAAATAAATTGTAAAACAAATACTTAATGAATAAATAAATAAATAAAATAAACTCAACTTGTGAAATATACATTTTTTATACTAAAAAAAACCTATAAGTTTGTACTACATTACAAAGAGACCGTTTGCAAAACCGGTTTTTTAGAAAATGATTGTTACGATACTTTTTATTTCTATAGAGTTCATTATTACAGATAAAATGCTCAACACTAACGACGGAATAGGGACGTATTTATTTATTAAAAAAATTGACATCAACTGCGAAAACAAGAAAAATAAATTTTACTTTCCAGAATTAAAAAATTCTAAACATCAAAACATAGTTTTTAATATAAAACATAATATTACATTCATTAATATAACTTCTATGTAGACGATAAAATTTCATCAGATTCGTCATACGGATTAAAATTATAATTTATCAAATGTGGTTTGTTTAAAAAATATCGTTTTTAATAAACATATTTGAATAATATTGCTTCAATAATATCAATTACAAAAAAACACAATAAATACCTTTGTTCGTAGCTACCATCAGTTCCGACTAGTATTATTCAGTGGCTGGTGTAGATGTTGTAGATGAAATAAGCAAAAGCTAAATGTAAGCGTCGGTTATTTTTTATTTTTTCTATATTATGTATCCTAAAATATCTATTTTAAAATATTCAAATGAAGTGGACAAATAAATATGTATTGATATGATGAAAAGAACATTCCCTGTACATAATAAATAAAAAGTTATTTCTAACTGGATAAAAAAAAAATAGATGCAGTATCGCGTGACTGATAAAAACATCGCGTGACTGAAAGAAAATGAAAATTTATTATTTAAATCATCATGAATCATAAAAAGTTATTCTAAAACTTCAGAGTATATTTATATTTGAACTATTTTTAGATAAATAAATTTTAAAAAATAGTCTTAAATAGATTCCAAACCAAAACAGATTTTCGTTTTAACGTATTTTTTTCTAATAATTTAGGGAAGGGAAGTGACTCCGGACCTCAAAATTTTAAAGTCCCCTTTCCTCTACATCATGAGCGACGTGTTGCTCATTTATATACTAGCGTACATCATAATATGTATTTATATATATTATAATACGTTTATTATTAGTTACAATACATCGAAGTAATTCAAGAAAACATCGCCGCAAAAGAAAAGAAGAATTACAAATCTAAAATAAGCGAATCGTTTCTCCACAGAAAACCTTTTAACATCATCGTAGAAAAGTTATAAATCACTTTTTTTTATATGTAAAAGTAATATTTATCTTGTTTAATATGTTAATATAAAAAAGTCAGTATCTGTAATATGTAACAGAATAAACTGAATGTATATAAATATACGATAAATGGTCGCTCATGAATTTGTGTAGTTGGCACTTTCAAGTATTCTGATGTATTGAATGAAATCTATTTCAAAAAATATTCCAGGCAATCTGTTGCAACAATCCTTAGAAAAAAATAAAATTCTTCGGCTAAAAAAAAAAAAAAAAAAAAAAATTGAATACTTCTATTCTTATTCATGGTATTTTTATCTTACTATCTAAAATAAAACTAGCTGAAGATTCAGATTATAGAAAAAATGATGACTTGAATATTCAAATATTAAACAGTTTTTTTGTTCACTCAGGCGATGATTTTATCACTGATGCAAGCCTTTTCTTTATGGCACATTATAAATTGATTTCTATTGTTATTTAAAAGCTCAATTGTCCCTTTCAAATTTCATTGTACATAAATATCTGTACGTATAAAGTTTATTTTCAAGAACGATGTTAGTCGCATCTGAAACATTTTCACCATTTTTCCTTACATAATAAACTACAATAATTCAAATTTCTTAGATGTAATATCTACTGTAATTCAGTATATATATATATGTCATATGTATTCGTTTATTTCTCTGGTGACAGCTATTCATTACTAGTTATCAGAAACGGCAGAATTTCTAAAACGCTACGACCGACCAAAATTTTCAGGTAACTATCGGATTTTCGATTCAAATGATTTTCTAAACAAATCACAGTTTGATTTTATTTATTGTAAATTTTACATAAGCCCGTATAATATATATATATATATTTAAAAATGAGTATACACAGTTAATCGTCTATTTTTATGTTATGTATTAATAATTTTTTTTTTAAATACCAGTTTATGGGTTGATATTTCAAAGCTACTTACTTAAAAAAATTACTTAATTTTTCACATCAATCGAAGACCATCGTTAATCATGATTCATCCATCCTTCTTCGGTACTCGCAATTTTCCTCGTGTTAAATTTTCCTCACTAATTAACATATCGTGTATACATATTCCATAAATCTAAATATACCATAAATAAGTTGTCACATTATTTCTGAAAAAATTTATTTTAAAATTTATTGTAGAAATTTAGGTTCTAAACTTCTAAAATAATTTATCCAATATCTACCAAATATCCACATATCTACAATAAATACCCAAAATTTCTACAAGTTCTAAATATATATGTCAGTAATATATACTAACAAATAGCTCATTAAAGTAAAGATATATAATTTTACTTACCGTCAATAAAAATTAAATAAAACCCTTAAGGAAAATTAATAAATCTACGCAAAAATCTTTACATATACTATTACATTTTTAGAGCTAATATCAAACGACTTATTAAGAGTATTATTATAATGTTTTTTAATTAATACTAAATTATCCTTAGGATTTAAATATTCTAATTAATAAAATGCTTAGTAAATTTAATAAAAATTATTTAAGTAAAAATCGAACAAATACTATTTAACAAAGCGTATACATTTTTTCTCTAATTGTCAACATTGACCTGAGGTAGAGCCATTCAATAGGAAAAATATTTTGTAACCGATCTGCTTTAAAAATCCCACAGGTAATTAATTCCTTCAAATAATAATATGATCTTTTACTCCGGACAATTAATGCTCACGTCTACAGAGAACTGTTTATAAATATAGCGCTATATGATTATAATTATAGAGAATAATTATTTCAGGAGATAGCGCTGCACATTATTTGTTTGTTATATATCAATTAAAAAGTATTTTTCTTATACATTAGAAAAAAATAGAACTAATATTTTTCGTGTAAATTGGGCTTAATTGTTTCATTATTATTTTGAATACTAATGACATAGAAGTTATTTATTGAGTATGAATTAATTGAATTTATTTATTTTATAGCAAATATATTTTATACAATTTAGATAAAATATTTATTGGATTTTGTTGCTTTCCATTTAACTGTAACAAATCTAATGTTAATCCGGCCCTGAGGTAGATAATCCCCACGTCCGGAACATTCCATCTATGTTCCACGTCCACGGCGGAAACAGCTGTACTTGTGTACTTTTCTTTATGCTGACTAACGGGGCTCCAAGTTTTACTTTCTCGGAAATGGATCTGATTGGCCAAATTTCAACTACAGGCCGCAACTAAGGATTGGATTTCTCGGCCACCTTCAGTTACGAAACACTCTACTGATCATGGATACAGATTACACTGCCTTTAGAGTTGGCGATGTGGCGGCCAGGGTCGAAGTGATTGCAGGTGTAACGGAGACCCTTCCGCTGTCCACATATCCCCCGCGATGGCAAGCATGTAGTGAGGTGGCCATGTATATCTGTGCATAAGAGCCCTGAAAGCTATGGTGTGAAAGGGCATGGGGTCCGTGCAGAGATTGCGCATCCGCTCTCTGCCAGTGCATATGCCGGTTTCACCGGAGTACCGGAACGGTCCTCCAGGTTTGACAGCCCTGAAGTGGGGGTGTACCCCGGCGGCTAGCCTTACTACCGAAGGGATTTAATTATCAATGGATCTTGAACATCAAAACATGGCAGAGGGTTCACGTAAACCCCCTCGTTTTCAACCAGCCGTTTGGCCTATAGCGAAAAGGAGAAAGAGTAAGGAGACATGAAAAATGGAGAGTGAGGCAAAGAGAATACAGAGAATTCTCTACAAGCCTGTACCGAATTTTGGTAAACCCAAATATCTAGTAATTACCAGAGATTATGGCAACTTCTCGAAAATTAGTCCGTTTCTCATCGCTAGAGAAATAAATAATTGTGCTGAAGATCCTGTTAAAGAAATACGAAAGACGTATAATGGACTCCACGTAGAGACCGTGTATGACAGCCAATCGAATTGACACCACAAAGCGTGATCGATTGCAGACGGTTAACTATGAGAAGGAACTAAGAAACTCTGCCGTCTGCCTCTCACGTGCTTATTCAACAAGCCAACGTTGCCGGAGAAAGTGCTGTCTGGAATACACCGTCTGGATGTGCGAGCTTTTATTCCGCAACCAATGAGGTGTTTCAGGTGTGAACGGTTTGGCCACACCGCTGTTCGGTGTGAAAGGCCACAAACATGTATGTGTGGTGATGAAATACACGAGGGGGTACCATGTAAAGATCCTCCTACGTACCTTAACTGCAGGGGACAGCATTCGTGTAGGTCCAGAAACTGTCCCGTGTACAAGGATGAGGTGGCTGTGCAGGAGGTTGAACCCTGCAGAATATCAGCTAAAAAGATTGTAAGCGCTCGCAAGCCTAGGGCAACAACATCCTATGCTCAGGCTGCAGCTGCAGTCCCTCCTATCTGCCAGTTCAGTTCAGCTTCTGAGCCAATTGGTGCTCGCTCTGGCCTCGATGATTGAAAGAATCCTCGAAAATAAAATGAAAGCTATTGCTTCTGGAGAGGTTGTTAAACTTTTGATTAGAGTACAGGCTCCAGGAAAGCTGCTAAAGAAGGTTCAAAGTTCTCGTGGGCCAAAAGAGTCGGCTGTCAAATCGGAACTCCAAGTAAGTCAACAGAACATTCTAGATGATGTTACGGACAAGGTTGTTGACAAAGTTGTGGACCCAAGGCTTTCAGAGGGAGCATTCAAGGCCCCTGAAGTTGAGATGGCCTCTAAGCCACAGAGGCCACAAAAAACCACCCAAGGGTGATCTGTCTCCCCCCTTCACGGGGCAGTTGCTGGTGCTGCTCCTGCTACGGGAGTCTCCCGGTCCGCCGCCCCATCATCGGCGCTCGCATCGAGCACTGATGCTTGTCCGTCGTCGTCCTCGGCTTCAGTGGGCTCCGATTCGGAGTCCGGGAGCTGTGCTGGTGACGACGTATCCGCCGAACACGAGGGTGTTTGGAGAATGGAGAAAAAGATGAAAAAAGGATGGCCGAAGGGAAGACCCAGGCTGTAAATTGATTTCAAATAAACGAGTCGATTATTCAATGGAACATCAATGGGTGTTTGTCAAACATCCATGAGCTCCAACGTTTGGTACATGATGTAGACCCAGTTTCTATATGCTAGAAAGAAGCTCATTTCCGCCGAAATGACAATTTTAACGTAAGAAGATATGAAATATTTTGGCGTGATCAACCGCCTAATGTAAGAGCTCGAGGTGGAGTAGCCATACTTAGATCGAATAGAGCTACCACCGAAGCGGTTGCGATAAATACAAATTTGCAGGCGGTCGCTGTCAGAATGAATCGTCCGCTGTAAGTCACCATCTGCAGCATATAGTTGCCGAATTTTTATTGGAAAGAGGATGACATAGTTCGGCTTGTTGATCAGCTTCCCCTACCAATACTTTTGGTGGGCGAATTTAATGCACACAATTCTGTCTAGGGGTCGGATCGAGTAGATCCCCGTGGAAGGAAATTGGAAAAGTTCCTAAGAAATTCCGATTTAGTTATTTTAAATGACGGCTCAGAAACTTTTTTCAATGCCAGAGACGGATCGCTGTCCTGTATAGATTTAGCACTTATAAGTGCACCAATAGCACCGAGATACTCATTTCAAATTTTAGATGATCTGTATGGAAGTGATCATTTTCCGGTGCAACTTGCATTTAATATTGAGAGAAAAATACATTCCATTTTTAAAAGATGGATATCTGAAAAGGCAGATTGGACGAGCTTCACTGCAAATACGATATTTCCACAGACTACAGGAGTTATTGAAGTTGACGCTGACAGCATAACACACGCTATACTCGACTCAGCGTCAAAATACATTCCCAGAACATCAGGGAAACT
>JAAAKQ030031997.1:0-17151 GCA_010016005.3 Zanna intricata
ATTTCGAAGTCGAGAGTTCTAAGGTTCAAGTCCTAGTAAAGGTAGTTATTTTTATACGGATTTGAATACTAGATCGTAGATACCGGTGTGTTTGGTGGTTGGGTTTCAATTAACCACACTTCTCAGGAGTGGTCGACCTGAGACTGTACAAGACTACACTTCCTTTACATTCAAACATATCATCCTCATTCATCCTCTAAGTAATACCTTACAGTAGTTCCGGAGGCTAAAACAGAAAAAAGAGGAAAATGGATAACACAGTATTGAAAAAATAGCACAAGAAACAAATTACTAAAAATTGAAAAAGCATACAATATCTACAACAAAAAATCTCTATACTGGAACTTCAAACTAAGACACTACCAAACGGTAGTTAGTCCTTTATGCGGTAGAAACGCTGAAATTACATAAAGTGCAGGACGTAGAGAAAATAGAGAGAAATATCTTACGGAAGATATTAGGTTCAAAAAACAACACAGAACTAGATTATAAACAAAGATCAAACCAATAGCTTTATTCCAAAATAGAAAAAATAACAGACGTAATCAGGAAAAGAAGACTGCAATTCTACAGACACATATACAGAATGGAGAGCACCAAACTCCCTCTCTTTAGCTGTTTAACCTCCGGAACTACCGTAAGGTATTATTTCAATGAGGATGATGTGAATGAAGTGTAGTCTTGTATAATCTCAGGTCGACCACTCCTGAGAAGTGTGGTTAATTGAAACCCAATTGTTATTTTTTCTATTTTGGAGAGCATCAAACTAACAAAGCAGATCTTCACCCTACTAAACACTTACGAGAACAAAATAACCTGGCTTAAAGAAATAGACAGTGACCTAGTAAACAATTCAATAGACTAAAAATATGACACCTATGACACTCCCGATAACGTAAGGATTCCAAATCGGGGCCATACATCTAAATCGGTTTGCCTGTTGAGATGCTACGGTGGAACAAACATAAATGCATACATATACTCTAAATACATTACACTCTTTTTTGGGCAGTCATGTAAATAGTACAGTATTTAAATTAATACTTTCCAATTAGTTATTTTATTTATTAAATTAATCTAGTTTCTTTAATAATATTATTTTTATATATTTTATAGGGCTTCATTCAGTTCTGTTTAATTATTTTAATTAGTTTTGTGTTTTTTAATGTTCTGATCAAGATTTTTTTCACATTTTCCTTAATCCTTTCAAAAAAAAAGCTGGAGCAATTTTTTGTTTAGTTCATGGACTAGAAAACCAATTTTTATTACGTATTATGATTTCTAATTATATCCGACCTGAATAAAATATTTATTTAATAAAATGTACAGTAACAGATTATCCGAATAACGGGCTGATATAAAATGTAGAGTAATAGGGATTAACAGATATAGAAAATAACCTCACACTGGGTCACAAATTTCAAATAACAGCGTGAATACAGTTTCTCTATTAAACAAATTACTTTGATAAAAACTAATTACAATATGGAGTATCTGGTGATAAAACGTTAAGATAAATATTCAACTGAAGCAAAAATTATATTAATAATAGATAACATATACATTTTATAAAGTTTTGGTAAAAAAAAATAATAATAATAACTTTTACTCTCTTTTTCTTTCTCACAAAAAAAATAAATAAATAAATTTAACTTATTAGACTGTAATAATCATTCAAACTTGTGGAATTACTAAACAATTAATAAATACATATTCAAAATATAATGTTCTGAATGAAAGATAAATTATATTTTAAATGATGATGAAGTTAAATAAAAAATTAAAAATATCGAGAACGATTTAATTATTATATAAAAGAGAATAATACCTCAAAGCCATTGGTAATTTAAATCGCTTGTGTGTCAATTTAATTTGTTATTCAATTAATTAATACTTAATACTAATAGGCTATGTGTTTAAAATAAACGAATCCCTTTCCTCTGTATTATAAAACTGCACATACGCTCACATTTATTTCACGTATAAACAGTTTCCATAAAATGTCACTTTCAGTAACAAAACGTTTTTATTCGATTACTTCCTTGTTTTACTTCATTTTTTTTTTTAAATGTAGAAAAAAAACTAGTGTTTTTAATCAAAACCAGCCATTATCTAAGCCTCTTATAGGTTTATTTTTAAAATATTTAAAAAACCGATAGATTATTTTTTATGATTAACTCAACATATAAGCTCAAAGGTTGTGCTTGAGAATATTAATGGAAATTTTTCAGCGTATGAAAAATGCCATGCCTGACTGGGATTCGAACTCGAAATCTAAATATGAAAGGCCAAGTTACTACTACTACGCCACGTAGATCAGCAAAAATTCTTCTGATTTTATATTAAACTAAATCAATTATCAATTAGATGCTATAACCAAACATTTTAAACTATAAATAAATTATATACATATTATACAATAAATATATGTATTTATATTTTAACGAGGAAGAAAGTGAAATCTGAGTTTTGGTCTTATTCAACAGGAGAGAGTTTATTGTATAAAATAAATTATTTATTAATAACTACATTTTACGTGGCTTTTAGCGAATAACTGCTATGACTTGAGATCCATATAAGATCCATGTAAAAATGTTGTATCCATGTTCAAGAAAAACGAACCTTTCGTATTAGTGAAAGGGAGGTATGAAATAATTTCCCGTTATCTTCTTCATTGTTCGCTGCAAATATGGCAGGAGCTCTGGGATCAGAGGAATAAAGGCTGATGGACTCACCGCCTCAGGAAGTTGACTACGCTGGGCATGGCTCGCTGGGTTACGAGCTCACTCAGTTCCTGGCGAGCTACGCTGGTTTTCGTTCGTATTTGTTTCATTTTGGGCTAGACTACTCAGACATTTGCCCAAGTTGCAATGTAGAGGAGTCCCCCTTCGTGGGCGTCTCGGCCTTTCATCCGGAGGTCCCGGTTTCGAATCCCTGTTAGGCATGGGATTTTTTCTCTCACGCTCCAAATCATTCATCTCATCCTGTGACGAGATGCCTAACGGTGGTTCCGGAAGTTAAACCAAAAAAACTGGCCAAAAAGAAAGAATTCTTTAGCCAGCCACGATAATGCGCCTTTACACATATCTCGAGTTGCTGCAAATTTCCATGACATAAGTTACAAAATGCTTCCACATCCATTGTATTTGTACAATGTAGGCAGATTTGTCTCCCAGCAATAACTTCCTCTTCTTAAACTTAAAAAGATAACTCGCTGCACGAAGATTTCTTTCAAATTATGGGTTAAAGCTGAGATAACCGCTTATTTTATAGAGTTGGACAAATCACACTATAATGATAATATTAAAAAGTCGGAAAGTCGTTGTTCTAAATATATCGAATTTCAAAGTTACTTCGCTAAAAAAGTAAAAAAATTTTGAAAAATGTTGGTTTTTATCAGGCCGAGAACTTTCTGAACGGCTCTAATAAAAATGTAAAACAAAGTTTGAATTTTAATTATTTAAATGTCTTTCTTTTTATTTAAATTCAAACAGTTTTAAATGAAGGTGAAGTTTGGTACTATAGAAATACAGGCGGTAATGGGTTTTTTTTCTTTATATAGGCGAATACATTTAACAAATATTATTTTTTAATACTGAGGTAATACTTTCTTATTAATAGATAATCCGTTTTCTATTTATTTAATTATAATTCTAGCATGAAGACGTATTTTAGTGGCGTGAAAGATTTATTATTTTTTATTGATTTATTTTTTTATAATATATATTAAGTGAATAAACATTATCTTTTTTAAATTGATTTTAATGTAGCTTCAAAGTTTTAATAGAGTTCAATGTATTAGTATGTCTCTATTAGTATGTTTTTTTTCTCTTTTTTCTGTTTAGCCTCTGGAACTACCATAAGGTATTACTTCAGAGGACGAATGAGGATGATATGTATAGATATGAATGAAGTGTAGTCTTGTACAATCTCAGGTTGACCATTCTTGAAAAGTGTGATTATTTAAAACCCAATCATCAAAGAACACCAGTATCCATACCAAGTATTCAAATCCATATAAAAGTATCTATAAACTATCTTTACTAGGATTTCAACCTTAGAACTTTTGACTTCAAAATCAGTTATTTTTTTTGATGTCACATTAACCACTAGACCAACCCAATGGGCTGTATTAGTAAAGCAATGTTTCCCAACTATAGTCTATATGGACTACCAGAGCTCCACAAGAGAAATATTGTATTTCAGGGGTCTTTAATATGAAATAAGATAAAATAATACTAATATGACATAATGAATAAAATAGTTTGTTAAATAATAATAAAAAAAATGGGTGTACTTATGTACACACCTTACAAGTTATACTTCTTTTTGAAAAACTAGTACCACCTATGATTGAAGTTGGAAATAAAAAATTATAAGTATCTGAAACGAACAGTCATATTCTCTATTCAAATAAATTCGTCTGTATACTCATCCAGGAGTTATAAAATATATAAATATATAAATATTTGAGGTTAATAATAATATTTTCCATGGATCATCCAAAGAAAAAAACAGAACAATATTTGACTGAATAAATGTAGTTTAATTTTATTTAATCACCAGAGAATACATATAAAATCAGTAAAATACAGCAAAATTTGGAAAGCCACATAGCATGGATGAACCTATCTTGTCTTCAATATCAATTTGTAGTTTCAACAATGTTAAACAAAAAGTCACGTGAAATTACTGATAATGTTCCTTTTAGCAGTAAAGAATGCCCATACGCATTGATGTAATGTGTGAAGGTGTAAAAAATCAACTTATGTTCAATTACGAATGAAACAGTTAGCAATTCAAGTTGATAAATAATGAAGCACTTTTTTTATTGGCATGTGTAAGATATATCAATGATAATTAATTCAGAAAGGAAATGCTTTTTCCTCAAAACTCCTCAAAACAGACACTAAAGATGAAACAATATTTAAGGAAGTTCAGCCTTATTTTAGAGAAATTAATATATCACTTGAAAATTAAATGGCTTGCACCCCTTCCATGGACAGTAGGTTTAGTAATTTATCACTAATTTAAAAAATGCATTGCCAAAATTATTTTGTATACATTGTGTGATTCATCGCCAACATCTGGTAGTGAAGAGATTGAGTCAACATCTTTATGTAGTCTTAACTCTTGTAAAAAAGCTGTCAACTTTATTAGGTTAATGTTCTTCAAGATTGTCTCTTTTTTAAACTTTGTGATAAAATGAAAAAGGATTTGATCATCTTGTACTGTGTACAGAGGTGCAATATTTATCTAAAGACACTGTCTTCATCACTTTGTCATCCTTTAAGACAAAATTGTTTCATTTCTAAACAAAAAGGAGATTGGTAAACAATTGGTTGCCATAAAAACAGGGATGACTTGTTTCTCAGATTGTTTAAAAACTAAATTCTCTTAATAAGCTACAGCCAGAACATGATTGTGATTTAATATTTAGCAAAGAAGACATAAATGTATTCCTAGGAAAACACAAATTGTAATCTTAATACCTTATGCCAAGCATTTGACTATACGAGTTTCCAAACCTTATTTCAGCTAGCACTGGTTTAAAAGATGATGACTACAGTATGTTGATTATTTTTAAAAACTTTTATGAAGACATGCAATTTATGTATAAGAGCAATTAACATGCAATTTATTTATGTATAAGTTAATTATAACACAGCTATAATTAACTTTTTTGGACCTGCTGACCTTAAAAATTAATTTTTATTTAGATTCTTTATTTATAAACATATTAAGCAGACTGGAAGTATGAATCTTTTTCATGAACGTAATTAATACTTTTACATCATTGCATTTATTATGTAAATGAATTTACAGAACTAATTAATTTACTGCATTTCTTATCTTTAGATTGATAACATCTATTAATGTTCTTCTTGAAAGATAATTCACTTATTTATAATTTCTTGTTGATTTTATTACTATTATAATTATGTAAAAATTTATATTTGTTATTAAAATGTTTACGGTTCTATATAATGTCTTGTTATAACACACAAAACAGGTTTTGATAAGATATTTAGTCTGAAATAGACTTTATTTTTAGGATATTATTTTTATGATTATTCAGTTTTAATTCAGTTTTGATTTCATAAGATAATAACAATTTCATCCTCGTTTTTATTAACTTTTTTGTACTGCAATAGTTAAAATTTAATTTTTTGTAAGATGCATTTTAATAGTTTTTTGTTATTGAAAAGTTTTTATTTAAGAAAAAATTTTAAAATGAGATAAAATTTGAATTTAATTTGTTTACTGGAGCAAATTGCAATGAGTTTCAGATTTTTATAATTAAATTGTAATAAATTTAAAACTTGAACAAAAAATGTAATTCTTTGAAATCAGTCCATTTTCTTATACAAACTGGGTAATAGCTGCGATTGAAATCGATTTATTACATTATTTACCATTTTTGCCACTACATTTATCCTATAAATAATATAGAAATAAATTTTTGACACTGTGAAGTAATCAGATATAGATAAATATTTGTTTATATGTAGTACAAGTTGTAAACAAGTTGTAAAGATGTATCTTTATAATTATTTAAAAAACTGATTCATAGATTTCTTTACCATTTTATGATTTTTGAAACACTGAAATATTAAAATCATGGATTTACAAATTTGTGTGTATTAATAGTTGTTAGCTTGTAATTGTCCTTTTCTAACTTTAGCTCTAAGCTGCTCTGTCTCTTTTTCTGTTTAGCCGCCGGAACCACCATAAGGTATTACTTCAGAGGATGAATGTAAATCAAATGTAGTCTTGTGTAGTCTCAGGTCGACCACTTCTGGAACATGTGGTTAATTTAAACCCAACCTACAAAGAACACCAGTATCCATGATTTAATGTTTAAATCCTTATAAAAATAACTACCTTTACTAGGATTTGAACCTTAGAACTCTCAACTTTGAAATCAGCTGACAAGTATCACGCTACTTTAGCCTGATAGCTCTTTAGCTACTACATAGAAATTTACACCTACAAAGGTAAATAGTTAATTTAAAAATTTTATTGAAAGATTATTTTGCAAATTTCAACATTTCCTGCTCAGTTGAGTAGAAACCTCATAAAACAAAAGACATAGAAATTACTGAAAGATGTATGTACATGTGGCCTGTATTTTAATTAATTTCTCCGGACTGGTTTCATGTATTCCTCAAAAATGGCTCAAGAGACTTTTTATATATCAAGAATTTATATATCACATTAAATTTTGGGAAAAATTAAAAAAGAGGAGGTGTAGTTTTTGCAATTTTGAATTTTTTATGTTTTGCATAGTTGATAGTAGAAATCTGAGCTTTAGTACAATGAAAGTAATCATTAATTTATTTACAATTTTAAATCGATTAGTTTCAGGGTGGGAGATATTCAACAACATTTTTAAATGGTTTTCAGCTCATATCTCAAAAACTCTGTGACTGAAAGAATTAATATTTGGCATAAACATTTGGCTCTATCCCAGTTTTGCCCTTCTTTCTTCCCTGAGTTCTTTAAATGTTTCAAATTTTTTCTGGTTCAACCACCAGACTAAATAAATTTTTTACTGTATAATGTGATATTAAAGTAAGAATAAATTTTACTCTTCTCTCTGCAATTGTGTATTACTTTTTATTTTAATCTTAAAGTAATTATTTGTCAAATAACTCAAAAAATATACAGTAATTTATAATTTTTTAAAGCATATTTTGTGTTATCTTGGGACAGAGTAACTAACTCAGGTCTGAATTATAGCAGTTTTTGCTCTTGTTTTTTTTTTTTTTTTTAATAACGTCTTAATTTTTCATAAATCCATCTAGAATGTTTTTTTTTTAATTATATTTTTTATATTAAAAATAAGGAAATAAAAAAGTTGTAAAGTTAAAAACCTACAGATACTTATCTAAACCAGTAATTAAAATTATGACTTCTACAAACAATCTGATCAAAACAATAATAGTAATCAGATCAGTATAACCTTGATTAATAAGAACTTAACAAAATATATCATAAACTCAACCGGTCAAAACATAAATAAGTAATACATGAAAAAACTGAAAAATATATAATTCTAGCCGAGAAAATTAGATGGATTTGCCATCAAAATAGAATAATAATCATAACATTAATTTTCTGTCTCATCCATTTAACTAAAACATCATATAAAGGATCTAGTTCTTCTATTATCTATGATTGCTTCCCCATTTTCAAAAAAGCAGCAACACTAGAAATGTTCAATATTGTCTAAAATCCGTCTAAACAGTTTAATAATAGAAGTTTTTATTTTAATTTGGCTTAATCTATGTAAAATAACCACTTAGATGAATCATAATAATAATTTGTCAAAATAGAATATATGTTAAAATTTTTATTGATTTTCAGAAAGTATATGATTCGGTAGGTAGAGCATTACGTTTTTTAACATTAACAGAGTTAGAATTGGGTAAAAAAACGGTAAATTTAATCAAAGATACTCTAAAATAAAATTTCTGGATTATCAGATCCTTTTCCCATTGAAACCGGCATTAAGACAAGGAGATGGAGTGACTTTCTTCACTACATTTTAGTTGTGATCTTGAAAAGGTAGTAAGGAACAAAAATTTAGAAAAAATTGTGGAATAAGACTCTGGGAACTAAAGGACTAAAGATTAACTGGTTATCTTTCGCTGATGATGTAATATTATTAGCTAAAAACTGGAATCAAGCAGAATAACAAAAAATTAGAAAAACAAACTCCTAAAATGGGACTAAAAATCGTGTTTGAGAAATCAAAAATTTCGACTGATGCTAAAAACTGCCCGAATTCCCTTAGTAAATAATAAAAATATATAGGAAGTGGATAATTTAAAATATCTTGAAGAACGGATCAGTTTGAATTATTTAGTTAAAAAAAGGGTTAACAGTTAGAACTAGAAGAATGAAATTAGCTTTCCAGCTAACGAAAAACTCATAAAAACAAACAATTTCTATCGTGGAACTCAAAATTTCGACACTATAAAGCTGTGATAAAACCGGAAGCAGAAACCCTAACACTGCAAAAAGATAAAATAGGAAAAAGAAAATAAAATTATAAGAAATATTTTAGGTCCTAAATTTCAAAATAATTAGTTAAAATTAATTCCAGATAACAAAATTTACACTAAAATTGGAAAATTTCATCCACGATAAGGAAAAGACGAATTGAATTTTATTCCAATTTATTTAGATTGAATAATAGTAGATTGACTAAAAAATTTGTTATATCTTTCGAAGTAAAAAAAACTAAAGGCAAATGGTTCACACAAATCCAAGAAGATCTAAAATATATAATTTACTGTTATAAATCAAAACTGGCACTTAATGTATTTCTACTCTAGGGGCGTACGCAAGATGTTACCGAGTTTGAACCTCTCCCCCTCTTGAAGGTATAAGTACTTTTTAATGTTAGGCTACTTTTTAAAATAAACATACTATAAATTTACACATATCTATTTGAGTATCTTTTTAAAAATCCATCGTATCTCTCCTCTACTCTCTCACTGTCAGAATAATAAAATCTATCGTTATCAGTTCCAGTACGCTGCCCTTCCTTTTTCAATAATTTAATCCCCGTAGTTGGAGCTGCGGCACTGGCGCAAGCATTTTTATTATACAAAATGAAATAGATGTTAAAAGTTATTAAAAAAAACTTGTAGCCTAAGGCTGTAAAAAGATACATTATAGAAGATTTTTTTAGGGTATTTATGAATGCCGGCCTCCGTGGCCCGAGTGGCAGCGTCTCGGCCTTTCATCCGGAAGTCCCGGGTTCGAAACCCGGTCAGACATGTGATTTTCACATACACTACCAATCATTCAACTCCATCCTCTGACAAAGTACCTAAGGGTGGTCCCGAAGGTTAAAAAAAAATAAAGAAAAAAAAAGGGTATTTATGAATATGTTACATTCGAACACTGTAAAAGAAATATATCGTAACATGATATAATAATAATAGCGAGAGGTTGTAATAGTATCCATCGTCATTGGTGCACTTGGAGAGATCCCGCACTCGCTTTACGGATCACTCAAGCCTATTGGAGTTAAACCTCACCTTTTCCTGCCAATGCAGAAGGCAATGATTTTGGACACGTGCGCATTGATGAGGAAGTATATAACCTCGAACTTAGTGGATAATGACCTACGCGTTCCATTTGCGGTTGCCTAAGAAGAATCTGTATGTGCATAGTTGTGAAATAGTTTTAATCCTTTGCCTTGCCTCCTAGAGGCCGGCGGGTATATTTTCCGATTGAAAAAAACCGTGATGTAATAATAATAACAGCAGTAAAATAACACACAAAATTTAAAATACCAATGTCAATTATAAACAGTTTTAATAATGACCTCCCCCCCCTCCCAGGGCTTAACAAAACTCTGCGTACGCCATTGCTCCACTCTATCTGACCTTTTCCTTCTACTTTACACATAAAGATGACGGTTACATAGCTCAAACTTGTTTTCTTTTCCCAAAATTCTACATTCACTCATATTTCTTTTCCTTTCATCACACGAATTACAATTAAGCTTTTCCTTCCTTTCTTCTGCAAATGCATATTTATCTATCATTTTTTTCGGAAAGTTTGTTCAGAATTCTCTTTTTGATGTAATGAGTATTTTCAAATCCTTTTCTTCTTCTCTAAACTAGCTTTTTTTTTAATTAAAAATTTGTTTAGTCAGTATCCTCTCAATCGTTTTATGCAGCTTAATCTACTTCGAATTTTATAGATTTCATGTTTTCTTAACTTATAAATATATTTTTCCATATTTTAGACAATGTATTCTTCTCAAATTCTTTTTTCCCTATTTGTTGATCTTTTTTATACATATTTGTTTAAATAAAAAATCTTTCTTTGTCTATGATACAAGAAATTTGAAGATATAAGTTAATCCTTCCTGAAGTGTTACCTTATAAATCCAATCACTTTTACTCAAATAATTTTGTAGTTGTGTTATTACATATGTTTTTTAACTCAAAAATCTCAAAATAATAATAACTAAAAATGTATATAAAACGAGTTATTTTTTACCGATACTTATTTTTTTAAATTTATATAATTTTATGATTCGAGAAATATAAATTTTACAATTTACATAATGATGTTGGATTAATTATAATATTTTTACGATAAAATCTAAGCAGATTATAATTCTTACATATTAATTCGGTCAAATGGATTTTCATTTTATATTGAACCTTGATAATCAATTATAACGAAACAAAATATTGTAAAAATAATGATTTAAAGAAAATATAAGATTCTTGTGTTTTTTTATACGTTGTTATCGTTTACTTCAGTCTTTTTTTTTTTAAAGTTTAAATGTTCAGCAAAACTTTTTCAATTTATTCATTTTTTTCCTTGAGATATAAATGAAAAAATAAATTTGTATAAATTGTTTCAAAATTTTATAGAATGTAAAAATACAGTCTAACATAAAAGTGTTCTCAATATAAAAAAAAAGATTAAGTTAATAGTAGGATGTATTTTTATTATTTATTGATAATCAAGATAATTGTATATTAAATGTGTAAGAAAAGAATTAAATAGAAAAAATGAGTATAAAAGTTTAGTATACTCATTTTTTATGACAATATTTTTATCAATAACTTAACAAAAAAGTTCTAGTTTGAAAAGTGTTTCCATTCAACTAACCAAAAGAGCCACTTTAAATTTTTCACGTAGTGACATTCAAGTAAAATGTTTTGTTTTCGTAAAGTGCATGTTCATAAAATACATGAGATAAGCACATAAACAGATGATCTTTACCCCTTAATATTGAGTAATGTGGAATTGAAATAGTATGGACTTTTTTTCATTTTTTTTTTCGTTGATACTTCACGTACAGAGTGGAAAATGTTTAATGCTACACACCCATGCATCCACGCGCAAACGCGCACACAAACACACACACACACACACATATATATATATATATATATATATATATATATATATATTATCGTCTGATTATTTCATACGTAAATATAAAAGATATTTTATAATTGGATATTCTAGTAATAGATAAGATAATGCAGTTGATAAATAAATAAAGAATATTTAATCATTTCTACATAATTTGATTATTTTATAAAATTTAAGTTGCCGGTACGTACTTGCTCTTCTGCCAAAGGCAAAAGTATCTTTGAGTCATCATAATTAATAATTTTACTGTCATAAAGAACAACAGGAATTCATATAAACAATTTTAATTAAAGATAAAAATAGGAAAATATATAAATAACTTAAAGATAATAAATAAAATGAATTATATTTATTTATTATAAAGAGATTAAGACTTAAATAATCTTCATAATGGCATTTCGGAAAAGATTTGTGATATGTCAGGTGACTTACAACCAATATAATTATGGCATTTTTCACACACGCTACAATTCATTCATTTCATTCTCTCCGAAGATATACCTAACGGTAGTTCCGGAGGTTAAAAAAAAATGTTAATAAAATAATATAATTAATAAAATATAGTTAAAAAAATATTTTAATTATATATATATATATATATAATGGTATTTTATATCTATGGTCTATTCAGAAACAATTGTGACGTATTTTCATTATAGTGAAATACGAGTATTATCACTAATTAATATCAGTAATAAATATCTGACCTGGACACTACATGATTTCCTAGTACGAAAATCCAAAAATGATACGATTCTAAATTATAATTTTCAATTAATATTAAATAATCAGATGTTTCGCCAAATCTATTACATATACACATATGTAATAATGACTATTAAATTACATATACACATTTTAAAAAGTCTATAAAATTTTATTTCACTAATAACTTCTGTTTTTTTTATATATATATATATATTTTTTTTATTGAATTATTGTAATTTTTTTTTTTACAATCACGGGTCAATTTATTAATAAATCAATATATTTATATTTTTAAAAAATAAATTGCCAGCCTCTGTGGCGGAATGGTAGCGTCTCGGCCTTTCATCCGGAGGTCCCGGGTTCGAATCCCGGTCATGCATGGCATTTTTCACACACGCTACAATTTATTCATCTCATCCTCTGAAGATATACTTAAATGTGGTTCCGGAGGTTAAACAAAAAAAATATAAAAATAAAAAATAAATTAATTAATTTAAAAAAAGAAAAAAGGGAGCTGAAGTCTGATTCGAACCGATATACCTTCCCTTGTAATATCCAAATATTTCATTAACTAAAATTTTATTCGGCTAACTCTGAAACTAATGAAAATAATTACCACTTATGATATAAAGTTGAAAAGCTCTCAATGAGGGCTGCTTATTACTGCAGTTAAGAAAAAATTCAAAATCCAATTTTTTGGGATTTTTGAACTTTTTTGAACTCTTTCAATTGATTCCAATTAAAAGAGAAGGTGCACAATTATATGTTATAACAGTCATAAATCCAAAATTTCAATATCCTACAGCTAATCGTTTTTGAGTTATCTGAAATACATTCATATGTACAGACGTCACGCCGAAACTAGTCAAAATGGGTTCAGGGATGGTCAAAATGGATATTTCCGTTGAAAGCTGAAAACCAAAATTTTTCGCTACCATAATACTTCCTTTACTTCGTACCAGCAAGTAATAATGCTGTTATCTTGTTTTGTAATCGACATCTTCAAACTGACCCGTGATAGTATCGTACATCTACCCAGTACATAGAACATGTGGAGACAGTGAAAAAAAATAATAAAATTAGTTGCTAACGATATTTTTCGACTTTCATCGACGTAATACTAATACAATATGTGTGGTAGCATTTTTTTAAAAGATGTATGGACCATGTCGGAGCAATCTGATTTAATACTTTCACTGTAGATATATACAGTACTTAAGTATGCGATTACTTGATGAAAATTATCACAGCCAATGAGAAAGCATGTTACTATGAGGGCACTGTTGTGGTTGAATAGATCTTTATACAGCCCACCGGGTTGGTCTAGTGGTTAACGAGACATCGCAAATCAGCTGATTTCTAAGTTGAGAGTTCTAAGGTTCAAATCCTAAAAAAAAGGTAGTTGTTATTTTTATACGGATCGTGGATACCGGTGTCCTTTAATGGTTGGGTTTCAATTAACCACACTTCTCAGGAATGGTCACTCTGAGACTGTACAAGACTACACTTCCTTTACCTTCAAACATATCATCCTCTGAAGAAATACCTTACGGTGGTTCCGGAGGCTAAACAGAAAAAGAAGCGAGATCTTTACACAATTAATACTAGCTTTTCTAGTGTTGTTTGGTTTCAATCTACAAATATAATTGATTTTATTTTTTAATTTGTTTCTAAATAATGCGTTTTTAAGGCAGGAATAATTTTTAATAATTATCACAGATGTTACGGGTAAATTAAATTTTTTTTCTACGAGTTCTACCCCGAAATATTGACAAAAAAGATCAAATTTTATATAATTTTTACTTGTACAACACATCATTCTACAAAATTTTTTAACATATGTTTTTTTTTAAATAGGTAAGAAGTTAAGCCTGCCTCCTTGGCGCGAGTGATAGCGTCTCGGTTTTTCATCCGGAGGTCTCGGGTTCGAATCCCGGTCAGGCATGCCATTTTTCACACGCGCTAGAATTCAATCATCTCATCCTCTGAAGATATACTACCTTAATAGTGGTTCCGGAGATTAAACAAAAAAAAAATAAAGTAAGATGTTTAGGATAAAAATAATTGTAATGTTATTTTTATATATTAACTCTCCGGAGAGTGGATAAAACTGTAAACTCTATGCAAATATACGGTAAGGTCTTTTTTAACAGATGAATTAATTCACTATAGAAACGTATAAATAAGCTTGTGCATGGGAATATGAAAATGAATATTTTTGCGTATGAAAAATTCCATGCCTGACCGGGGGATTCAAATCCGAAATCTCCGGATAAAAGGCTGAGATGCTATTACTCAGTCACAAAGATCAGCGATCTCGAGTTAAAAAATCTCAGTACCGTGTTTATCTTCTATTTATAATTATTAGATGGAATTATAAATAGATAAGACATTAATAACTTTTGTTTTGACATACGTTTGCAGGTATCTTTTTTTCAGCAAGAACTCTCAATCGCTCGTAAAGTTTAGGAAGAATTAATAAAATAAAAACAAATAAAAAGATTTAATAATAATAATAATAAATGAAGTCAAAAACATTTTATTAATCACTGATTATAGCAATTTTTGAATAAACATAATCATGTAATCATTTTACTCCTTAACTACATTCCTTTTAATAGAAAGATATATGGAAAATTGTATTATTCCCTTATCACATTCTGTGAACAAAACAGTTATATGAAAACTAAACGGATAAACTAGCTACATAAATAAATTTAAATCAAAGACGTCATTCTTCCTGAACGTCAGCTATCAGTCAAAATATTTATTTTAAAATATTAAATTAAATATACCGTTACTATCTGCCGCCACCACGTAAGCTACTTTAATTTACCAAAACCATCATTCATGCGCATACGCTTATTTTTCTAACATATTTCTTCGCTTAAATCCTACATAATAATCTGAACATCGTTTTACATAACAAATGTGGACGTTATAACCACACCAAATAAAGAACCAAATATGATCAAATTTTATATTTTATCTGTTGAAATAAATTATTGCTAATAAAAATTTAAATGTAGTAACTTATTTTTTTAATTTTTAAAATATCAGTAACCTTCATTTTGTTTCATAATTATCGATTTATTAAGCTAGAAATTATTTTTAATCAAGAAAATACTTTGTGATTCTGCTGATTCTGCTTACCATTTGTTTTAGGCACTTTTACGAATATATTAATGATGGGTTTTTTTTACGTCCGGAACTACCGTTAGGTATAACATCAAAAGGTAAAGATGAATTATGTGTAGTTTGTGTGAAAATGCCAGGCCTGACCGGGATTTGAACCCGGGACCTCCGGATGAAAGGTCGAGACGCTACCACTCGCAATCAGCATTAAAAATAAGTTAATGAACTTTATCCATTTATAATTAAGTTTTGTTTTTCTTTTTTTTAATCTCTAATTAGAAAAGTAGTGATGTTTAGAAACTTGCTAATGAATTAAGTTTAAAATTGACTTCATTAATTAAATTTTTTTTTTCCATTAATCTATTAAGGTTTATAATAATTTTATCAAGCGTGGCCCGTTGGTACAATTATATAATGATAAATAATTAAAATCACTTAATAATAATGTTATATATTTAGTCCTAGCGCTTTCGGAATTAATTATTCTATCATCAGGAACTCAAAAATAAAACTTGTGTAACATTTTGTTTAATATTATAACGGTGGTCGTCATAACTTTAAAATCACGTCGACCTACGTACTGTCATTGTAAATGGCTTCACCATTATGATAAATTTTCATAACATAATATTTTAATTTTTTTTTATAAGATGTTTTACTTTTAAAATATTTTACAAGTTTTAGTTTAGAGTTCCTGATGATGGAATAGTTAATTCCGAAAACGCTAGGGCTAAATATATAAAATTGTTGGTGAGTTGATTTAATTAAGGTTTATTAATAAAACATTTTTCTTTTTTTTTACGGATGAAATAATTCATCACAGAAGTTTACAAAGATTTTTTCGTTACTGAGATACTTTAATATCTTAAAGGTTATTTTTAGTGCACTAACAACAAAAAGTTATACAACGAAAAGCTTCAAAATCCTGAAAATTTTTAGCTGTTTCTTGAGTAGTAATTTTTTTAACTCACCACTAACCCCAATGTTTTTCTTTTTTATCCTCAAAACGTAAATATAGTTTTATATAAATCGTTTGTATAAAAAAGTATATATCCTTCTTGTGCTACGCGCAGCTGCCCGGTACACCACGTGGTCAGCTCTGCGCCAATAGCAGTTAAAATAAAAATGTGAGCACATACATAAAACAAACAAACCCACGCAACATCCTTTTTTATGGTAAAGAAAATAGTAAACAGGAACATATATAAACTGTTAGCAATAAAGGAACTTCTGACTGTTACACGAGTATCAAGTAATTCGAAGTCAAGAGTTCTAAGGTTCAAATCCTAATAAAATTAATTATTTTTACACGGATTTGAATACTAGATCGTGGATACCGATGTTATTTGGTGGTTGGGTTTCAATTAACCACACTTCTCAGGAGTG
>JAAAKQ030032030.1:0-17147 GCA_010016005.3 Zanna intricata
AATATGTACCTTGACAATGATAGACATAAATTTTTTATTTGTAGTGGAAAAATGGATAAACATGAAGAGAAAAGCTAGGTATATCTATGTATTTTATATATACTAATTTTAACAGCCTTCTCATATTCCATTCAACCTTCAAATTTGTCTTCAGGAAGCTAACACAATTTCTTAGATTTCATGTTAGTATAAACATAGCAAAAAATAAATATTTTTAAACTTAACAGAACTTATCCTTGTATATGGCTCAAATTGTATTCCTCTGCAACAGTCGTTAAAAAAAAATATATATTTAACTACCCAAAACAAGTGTTATATTTACTGGTCCATAGTGAAGTACCAGCTAAGTATTATTAACTTACTTAAAAATCTTTTAAAACCATATTTTAATTCTGCTAAAAAATGTTTGTATCCTATGTTATAGATAACACAAGTCTGTGATGGTTTTGTTTCTTAGTATTTGATAACTGATTATGTATTTTTTAGTGGTGAATCCAAAAATAAGTTTCATTTTTTTCCACAAGGTCAGGATTTTTTGCAAATCACAAATTTCAGAATTTGTAAAATTGCAAAAAAATTAATAAAATTGATAAAATATTTTTTTTAATAAATTAATATAATACATTGACTTAATTAGCTTATACTATGCATTCTTAATGCTAAACAGTTGAATGGTCTGAAAAGGACCGTGAAAGAGGGTTATTGACATCTTCATCTTTAATGAAAATTGCCACAAAATAAGCCAATTTCTGTTATAGAGCATTTTAAAATTAATTTATTTTTAATTAATTAAATTTTATGAGGTACATCATGGTTTTGGAAACCACTCTTCCTCTTCTCCCACCCTTAATGATGAAGTATGTAAAATACTTACAATTTTATTCCATGTGTTGAAGTTTCTTTGGATGGCTTCTACTCTGCTTTGCACTTTTCCTTCTGTGTTCTCTATAGGGTTTATCTCGGTTTAACACCCAGCAATAGTTTGTCATTATTGCAGTACCTTTATACCTTCTTTCCATGCTTTTATATCTTGATGAAAACTCTCACCAATCTCTTCGCTTCTTCTTTGCCAGATATAAGCCAGATGTAGACCAGATGTAAGTCTTGAACCAAATTGTTTAATTCAGTCTGTGAATAAAGCTCAGATGCACAGCTATATCCAGATTAACACTCCTCAATGTTATCTTCATTTAAATCACTTGAAGAACTGCCTATTTAAGTTAAATTTTCTGATTGAATTGGCATTAGTACGTCTGAACCATGAGGAACCAGGCATAAAGCATATGGAATATTTGGTAAGACGATTCTTTTGTTATTCTTCAAGCTGAAAATTTGAATACCAGTCAAACAAAAGTAACAATCACTGGTGTGATTTTGTGGCTCTCATCACACTACTGGAACTCAAAATCTGAATGCTTCTTGTTCACCCTTTCACCACAATCTAAGTTCTTCAACACATGAGTGGCAAATGTAGAAGGATGCCCAAGTTTTGACTTGATCTCCTATTTTCCTTCACAAATATATGAGGTACACTTGTTAAATGAAACTTGCTATACTTCTTTTTTGCCCTTCCAGCATTAACTCACCACAAATGTAACAAAAAGAATCTGCAGAATTTTTGCAGCCTTTTGAAGCCATTTTGAAAAGAGACAATTTGCTTTATAGCCTGAAAATATATTTTCCACCATCAAAAACATGTTTGATCATAAAGGACAGAAAAAACTGAATTTACACATCCTTATGGCTGAAACAGTACTGATAGTATTGCATGGCCTGTATGAATGGAATGGATAGCTATGGATAGCTACCAATAAACATTTACATCTTATTAAGTCTTGCCACACAATCTGTCAACCTCTTCCACTGTCTCAACAACTTCAATTAAACTACCCTCCCAGCCATCTCTTCAAGCCACTCATTTTTTTAGCTATAAGAATGCATGGTATAAGCCAAAAAAGGGAATGTATTATATTAATTTATTATAAGAAAAATGTTTTATGTCTATTTTGAAATATCATATTTTCAAAATTTTTCAAATTTTTACGGTTTTTGAAATTTGTGATTTGTGAAAAATGCTGATGTGATAGAAAAAATGAAAGTTATTTTTGGATTCAGCACAAAAAAATACATAGAAATCAACAACCAAAAGTTAAAAAACATTCTACAACCCAAATTTTGTAGGCTTGTGTAATGACAATCATAGTTATATAAAAAATCAACCTTAACAACAATTTTTTTGTGTTTCTCTAGTACTTTCACAGATAACTCGACTTCCTTACATAATGGATGTAATTAGTTTTTTACAAAAATGACCAGTTGTTCTGATT
The DNA here is from genome assembly GCA_010016005.3 of Zanna intricata. NCBI lineage: Eukaryota > Metazoa > Arthropoda > Insecta > Hemiptera > Fulgoridae > Zanna > Zanna intricata. The sequence goes on from JAAAKQ030032030.1 coordinate 2,328, forward strand.
TTAACTATTTATAACTTTTTAATTCACATATTTTAATTTTAATGTTTTTAAATTGAAAGAAAATTTATCTCCTGAAGATAGTTGAATGACCATCTACTACTAGAGAAACATAAACAGATTGTTGGTAAAGTTGATTTTCATTTTATTTTTATATAAATAATCTTATAAACCAACATGCTTGAAAAATTTGACAATCCTAGTGTAACAAAACAAATAGCTAAACTTAATAAAGCTAATTGAATGTAGAATATTACCTTCAGTAATTCTAGCAGCAAGCGGTTCAACTGAAGAAGTTCCATCTTTTGATAATACCAGTGTAAAAATATCTTTACTGGGATTGTCAGCATATTGAGAGTAACGTTCTTTGGATCCACTCACCAAAAACAACAACTTAACATCTAAAATTTAAACCCAGGTAAATAATTTTTAAACAGAAATATAGTCATAACTTTTACTATCCTAGTTTTTCTGTTGTTTTGATCATTAATAAATTAATTTAACAGTTTGAGTTTAACCATTTCTTCCCTTCTAGTGAAAATACAAAATACTTCTTTAAGATTTCAGAATTGTTCTCTTACATTTAATGAGAAACAAAACAAAATATATTGGCGAAATTATGTTGATATCAACATGCAGATGTACACATAAAATTTGAGACAGTATCATACATTCTTCACATTCTGAATATAACTAACATTTTAACTTCATTGATTTCATTAAATCCAACAGGAACAAAAAAAGCAGACATAAATAATAAAAAAAATTTTCAATGCTGACATTCATATTAAAAAAAAAACCAAGCAGAAATTCATCATGTTGCACTGCCTAATACACACAGACTCACTCAACAAGCACACTGAAGAACTTAATACCACCACAAAATGTAACTAGAAGTAAACCTACAAATCCTATTTAGCTACACGTACAGATAGTATATTTACATGGAATATAAAACAGAATCAAAAACTCATGTAGTGAAAAAATATAAAATGTGAGTATAAATAAAGATCAATGTTATGAAATCACCATTTTCAGGAAAGAAGATATTACTTTAAAACCACAAACAAAATATGTAAAATTGTACAGCAAACTTAACAATATACGTAGCAACCCAACAATATAAAATGAAAATGCATTGACTATACTGACATTAGACACACAAGTTGTACATTCACATAAAGAACACTAACAAGCATTTCACACAACAGAATCAATCTTAGCAAATCAACACATGAAAACTGGATATGCATCCAAAGATATCTTAACATTCAAATTTTACAATTTTTTAAGTTTCTTATCTTATGGATTGTGTAAGAGCACATAAAGGATTCCTCGCTGGGGAATTTATGCACTAAATTTGACAGAAACATATTAAATGATCAAACATAACAGAGATAAAATATTCTATTAATATAAAATGCCACCTGCTCCTGTGTGGATGATAACTTATAATTAGTTCTCAAAAGTTCTTCTGGAAGTACTGCAATTTTTGGAGGTTACTTTATTTTAAGTCAAAGCAAATAGTAAATTTGATTGATTGATTAAGATGAAACAAACCAATTTTAAAATTTAATGACATTTTGTTTCACATATACAAATTTTGTTTCAGGTACTTCTGGACACCAATTCTAGAGAATATCACTGTTATTTTGAAATGTATTACCATTTTAAGATATACATAAACCCAAGAAACGTTATATATAAGATAGCAAAAATAAAAGTGTAACAATATCACTTCATTTAGTATTTTGGTGTTTGCTGTGTATTGTTTTTTACCACTTTACATGTTAATCTAAAAAAAAATAATAGTTTCTTTGTTTTGTACATAACACAGAGTGATTCCAAATTGCACAACAATCTTCAAGAGATAATTCTGTAGCAAAAAATTAGAGAATAAATATGGGTCAGAAAATGGTTTGTTAAAGAGTTTCGGCTGGCGAAACACATTTAGCCCTTATTCAACTCTTCTGTGAAATTAAAATGAACTAAAATTCTTGGGGGTAAAATCAAAGAGTAAATTCACTGTTTCCTTATTGTTTTTGATCTAAGAAATTGAATAAAAGTGGTCCCAGATCTACATCTCACTTATTTTAAGAAAAACAGGGTTAAATACAAAAAATTTTATTAGCACTTTTTAGGTTTGAAACACAATAACTTTGTTAACTTAGCAATAAACAAATAAAAATTTCTAGTTAACTTTGTAGAGAATTTAATTTTGAGAGAATTGATGTAAGTAGTGGATATTAGAATTAAAGAAAAATTTGAGAGGTTCAATTTTTATCTTAAACAAAACACACAAACTGAATCAGAAAAGTGATAAAATTTTTAATAGAACAATTCACTTACGAATGCTAAAAAATTAGACATTCTAAAACATATTAAACATATTTTTATTTTTTCAACAATAATTTTTTTTCAATAGCTGACCAACAATTAAGTTTAGTGTCTAGCATTTGAATATTCATTTGAGCAGTGTTTGTACTTTTATTGTTCGGTTAGACATTCACACTGGGTGATGCCATAAATTTGCATTCATTTGGAGAGTTGGCAGATATGTTGTTAATTTATGGTAAAGTAAATAAAAACGGATTGGCTGTTCTGTGTGAATAGAGGAAAAATTAAAGAGATCAAAGAGTCTGGATCATAAAACATCTGAGGCTTTGAAGTGGAGAGTTTAAGAAACAGGTATGCTTAAACCATAACAATTCGCTGATCGTGAACGTTTTGTGAGAAATGCCAATGCTAAAGAAATAATTGTTTCTTACAATTGTTTACAATTTGTTGTACAAAATTGAGTATTGTATCAACAATATTGTTGATAATTCAATGCAGTATAATTATCTCCTACCTCAAACACCAGAAGGTTGTCAAATTGCTTTCATGTTTCACAATCAAGTGTGTGGAAAACATTAGAGGAGAAACAATTATAACCACTGCACATAACGTATGTACAAGGATTATTACCACCTGATTTTGATAAATGGATGAAATTCTGTTGAATTAGATAATGTGAATATTACCCAGTTTCCCAAGTAATATTCTTATTACTGATGAATCCTATTTTACAAGAAGTGGCATTGCTAATTATCATAATGCTACAAGTCATTTCCAAAGCACTTTTCTGTTTAATGTGTGGTGTGGTCTACTTGGCGATTATTTCGTATGCTCTTTTTTCTTACCACCAAAAATGGTTTGGTAGAAATGGACCCATAAGCTGACCAACCTCATCTCTCAGTTTCACCCAGTAGACTTTTCCATTGTGCTTGGATGAAGTCGTTAGTCTATTCTGCTCATATTGGCACACAAGAAGAATTGAGACATTGTATAATAAAAACTGAAGCTTCTATTAGGAGTAATAAATATGCTGTAAGACATGGCTGGCATGGATTTGCAGAGCTGAAATATGCACTGAACTGAATGGTGGCCACATTGAGCAACTATTTTGAAATGTTTGCAGCTTTATCAAAGAAACCATTTTAATATTTAATAATCTTTAGAAAAAACAAAAAGTATACGATTTTTATTATTTTTAACATTTTTCTGTTATTGATAAGTTTGCTATTTGTTTTCATTTATACTAAGTTGTTAAAACATTGATAAAATTTTTTCTGTTTTAAAGTCATATCACTTCTCTATTCCAGTTTGTCTGGTTTGTTTCTAATTAAAGGTAAACTTCTCAAACTAATGTTTAATTCTAATAGACGTTATACGCATCAACTTTCTCCTAATTAAACTCTCTACAAAGTTAACTAGAAATTTTTATCTGTTTATTTGGTAAGTTAACTAAGTTATTTTATTCCAAACCTAAACAGTATGTTTTCTGACAAAACTTTTCCATGTTTAACTCTGTTTTTTTTTTTTAATATAAGCAAGATAGAGGTCTAGGAACACTTTTATCCAATTTCTTAAATCAAAAACCTTAAGGAAGCACCAAATTTACCCTCTGATTTGTATCCCAAGAATTTTAGTAAAGTTAATTTTACAGAGGGTGTTTGAAGCAGAGCTTCAAACTTTTGCGAGCTGAAACTGGCCATAGAAACCGTTTTCTGAGCTATACTTATTTTCTTGTTACATGACTGTCCAAAAAAGGAGTGTAATGTTTTTAGAGTATATGTATAGTTTATATCTTTGTTCCACCATAGATACCATAGATCTTTGTTCCATTGACTGAACTGATTTAGATGTATGACCCCGCGTTGGAATCCGTATGTTTCCAGGAGTGTCGTAAGCTATATAAAGGTTATATAAGTAATGTATGTATGTATGTATGTATATATATATATATATTTAGTAATGGGGATTTGCCGGTTGAAGCACAAACTTTAGTTAATTGAATTACTGAACTGTGAGCCTCTGTCACTATGTCAGCTAGCTTTGAAGTGAATGATTCAAATGAGTCAAATGAATAAAATTACAAAACTAATAAATTAAATTTACATTAAATAAAAATAAATATTATTAACTAAATTTAAAAAATTTCTGTTTAATAATGGGCTTCCCATGGGGTTTGTATATGCGGCTATAGTGGTGAAGTGATGCGAGCACCTAGTGCGAGGCTAGACCAATCATCACTATTATCTGGTAACAAATGGGGTATCTCTGGGGCGCTATTTTGGGAGGTGCTCTATAATATATCTGCAAACAATTGTCTGATTTTCAAAATTCAAATGGGCTATTTGTTAGTAGGTTGACAGCTAACTTTTGCATGCATCAGGTACACTCTTGATCTAACAGATCACGGTTATTCAGAAATTTTGTTATATCTTTGCAACCAACCTTCTGATTTTCAAAATTCAAAATGGTCATTTCATAGTATAACACAAAATTATGATGGAACCATATTAAGAGCAATGTTTTTTTGGTAGTCATGTTTTTTAATATTTATCTGTTGGCTGTAAATTAATCACCTGAAAGTTGCAGTGCAATTTGGAATCACTCTATTTATAGGCTTCTATGAATTTGACTTTACGTGTATAATTTGCTTCCATGAGTACAGATTGCTAAGACATGCAATTGTGAAGTGCTCTTCAGTGTTCATTATATCTTTGCTGCACTCTGTTTGTCCATTGTAAAACTGATTGAAAATTAGACAATTTAGTTTAGTTGTATTCTGAAATAATCATTAAAAAATAATCATTATTGTGTTTAAAATGCTTCATAACTTTTAACTGTATGGGTTTATTCAGCATGAACATAATAGCTCCAGATAAATGTTTTTTTTTTTTTTTTTAATTTTTGTGTTAAGATATTACTTATGCCTCATTAATATTCTAATATACATTAGTTAAAAAATATAATGGATAAGTAACATCAACCAGTATTGTAAACGTCAAATATTGATGTCCCATCTTCGTCACTTTTGAAAATGAAAATATATTTTTATTTAGTTTTCCTAAGTATATTTTTTTCTAAATATAAATGTTCTTTAAAAAAATATTTTGCAGCAAAAATTTATATTAAAAATATGGATTATGGTGGAAAACATTAAGTTAGTTAATACCAGTTTTCATCTCTGAGGGCTTGAAGTTCATGAATGCATTTAGGGGAAAATACCAAAGAATGAAAAAAGCTTTAACATCACATTTTCTATAAAAGAAACTGACAAATATAAATAAAATAAAAAGTTCATAATATTGGAAAAACGGAAGTGATTTTAAAAATCCCATTACTATGTTAGTAATGCTCAGAAGAAAATAATTGAAGTTCTCCATCTAAAGTTTCTGCAGCTTTTAAAGTTTCAGGGACTCTAAGAGTGGCTCACTTAAAATTAAGACTGTATAATTCTTAAATATTTTTTCTTTAATTTATATATTTAAAAAAAAAAAAATACTTGTGTACGTTTTTGAATTAATTTGTTTTTAAAAAGTTGCCAAATTTTGTCTTTCAATTGAAGGCATTAGTATTTATATTATTACTAAATAACTAACTAAAAAGAGAGTAAAGAAAACAAGGTAAAATATTTAAAATGTTTCTATTTTATAATGTGCTAGAGAATTCAGCTGGAATTAATTTCTGAATTCATTAACTGTAGAAATATTCTGAATTACAAAAATTAACCAGGTTCAAGCAGAATGGATGATAAGATTTTTTTCTTAAACCATGTTTTATTATCTTATCACAGTACATTTATATCATATGTGTATTGTTAATTATTTTATTGTAAAGTGAAAATCTACCAGTCCACTATCTTATGAACTTGTTTTATAATCATTATTTCAATTAATTAATATTATAAATAACATACCTGGAAGATAAGTTTTAAAGTATGAAATTCTGTTTCTTATGTAATTATTATCACCATCACTTGAGCCAGAACCGACATTTAATGAAGGAATAAAAATAACAACTTTAGGAAGTTCAGACGGTGAACTAACAACTGCATATGAACTGTGTGCTCGGCCATAATATGCTGATTGCGTGTCATAGCTATCATCATAATATTTATTTTGCTGATAATTACCACTTGTTGATTGTCTTTTTATATTTATCTCAATCTCATATATTACTTGTAATTCCTTTAAAGTTCGTGACATATCAAAACCTCTTGCATCTGTAATTTATATATAAAAACATAAACTGGACTTTGAAATGTGAAGAAAATAACTGAATCAAAAGGAAGGAACTTTGGTGAGAATGTTTACTTTCTAAGAACAAAAATCCAATTTAACAGTTATAAAAAAAGTATATATAAATAAATAATTAATATCAAATGATAAAGTATATATTTTTTGTTTTTTTTTGTATGATAAATTTATTGTGATTTTTTTTTTCTCTTTCTTTATCTGTAGCTACTTCTCATTGGCAAAGTTTTTTCAATACTTTGAAAGTTTTATATCTCCAGAACAAAAGACTAGTTTGTTAGACCCAAACTAACAAATAAGTTTGTTAGTTTGTAATGCGGATAACATTATATTTTATCACTTGCACCTGTACACAAATTATCTCATTGTAAGATAGTGTACAAGTAATATTAAATGTGAAAAATACTTGCAGTATTTATTTAATATTAAACATAAAAACAAGTACCAATGAATCATTCTGTAATAATTAAAAATATTTGTCTTCAAAGATTATTTTTTTTATTTATTTTAAATTATTTTTTGTCTTCAAAGAGACAAAATAATATATCACACTGAAGTTGAATTATAAACACAATTAAAGGCAAAAGTTTGGTTTGACAAATCGTATTTGTTTAATTATTTTATGTTTTATAAATTCTTCAGCAGACATGGGTACGCCTAAATTTCTCTAGGGTTAAATATTACTTTGTTCCATGGTAATTAAAAGGCAGGATTCTTCAAAAATAAATTATCCTGAAAAAAATGTTCTTTTTACAAACTTAAATTTCACTCTATGGGAGTCATTCACTACTATCATACCTGACAGGCAAGTTGATACCAACCTAATATTTATTTGTTTTTTTAATAGGTATAAAAAAAATTAAAAGGAAGTAAGAAAACAACACAAATGTGAAATTAAGTAATTATTTATAATCAATAATTACCAGTAATTTATATTCATATTAGCTCAAAACTGTTGCATTGTAGAATTAAATGAAGTACTGTAATTTATTTAGAGTAGAATTAAGTAATTTAATGAGTTGTATTCAAATTAGGAACACAATGCCATTTGAATTAAAGCTTGAAGGTAGAAATTGTTTTCTTTACAGTTTAGCTTAGCAGGCAGAGTATCAGAATGGAAAATACATTCTGATCATTTAGTGGTCTTTTAGAGTAATTAAAAGATGTATGCACTGTGTTATTAGGAGACTTTTTAAATCTCAGATAAATCTAACTAAATTCATTTGGAAGAAAGTATGCAGGATAATGTGCACTCTAAAAATTATTCTATAAACAAGAAGGGGATAGAATGTTCAAAATCTTTTCCTTTTGGCAGTAATGAATTATAAAACAGCTGGACACTTAACAGGAGAATAAATTCTTAAAGTAGCAGGAAATCATTCATCAAACATTTCAGAAATAATCTTTTGTTACATGGCTGTATGAAGTACAGTCATGTAACTACATTCATCAGTAACTACATTACTGTATGAAAAGATTATTAAGAAGAATTAATATTCAAAATTTGTTCAGATCATACACAGATTAAGATTGTCATATATTGAAATTAATTATGATGTTCAACTGCTCCTTCTGCAATTGGAACGGTTAAAAAATGAAAAAAAACCTCAAAGGTTGTCAAATATGTTTACAAGTCACTGAGCCAGTGAGGCCTAATGAGGGAAATTTATCTTGGATATTGCTTATATAGTCAAAAATAGTAAATTAAACATAAATAATTTGGTGATAAATGCCAGAAGGTAAGAGAAGACTGTTTGCACCACTTAATAACATCTAAAGAATATGGGAAACTAGTTCCAATTATGTTAAAGAAGATCTTGAAGAGGCAGTTAAAAACTAGAAGATGTTGAATAATAAAAAATTGTTGGTATATTTCAATGTCTTATTTTAGAAACTTTTCAGAATGACAGATACTACAATTTTTTGAAATTTATTAAACAATATTAAGTATAATCTCCTCTCAAGCATTCTCCTATTATGCCCCTTGATTGGAAGAGGCACTTAGTAAATTCCTCTGCCAAAAAAAAGAAACTAATTACAACTTATGTTCTCCCTTAATTATTAATGAAGCCCTAATCAAACTTTTTAATTATGTATTCAGACTTGGAGTCAGAGGAGGAATGTTTCATTTGAATAGCATAGCAAAGACAAAAAAAAGCTGTTGGGTTGGATTTGTTGACTAAAACCCTTTGCCATATCAGAAAAATTTTTTTAAATAAATTAAAAAAATTCCTTTTATGCTGATTGTTGGTAATAAAGCTACATTAATATTTTCAGCAGAAATTGTTACAAAATAAGATTTTAAAATAATTTTATAAACTACAAAATGATTTAAAATCATAGCTAATTTTTTTTTTTTTTTTAATTAATAAGATCAAAATAATTTCCTGAGATATTAAAAATCTGCTGTGACATCTTTCACAAACATGCAGTCAATGATTTAAGGAAATACACATGATCCTGGAAATACACAGTAAATTCCTTTATAATCAACAAAAATTAAAATATTCACTTTTAATTTTACCCTATTTATAAATAAAATAATTACTTAGTCCTACTTACATCTATTATAATAAGTGAAGTTGAAATTTTGGTGAAATTCTGAAATGTACTGGGTAGTGTTTACTAATACTGAACCATCTTTGCCATTAATCAATGTCACTCGGGAACCATATGGATTGACATCACATCTCTGGATCAGTGTACTGAAAATAAAAAGCGTTTATATAATTTATACCATAAAAATGTACATTTAATGTTATTATATGCAATAACATATTAATATATGTTATTTAGATGTTTTAATTTTATTTATGTTATTTAATGTTTTTATTATATGCAAGAAATGTTGTTTTGGAATTCTGTAACATTATTCATAAAGTGTGGCCATGATTCCAAAACCACCAGTTATAGAATGGTTTTTTAACAGTCACCATGTTTATTTTATATTGATATTAACTTATTACCTACATATTCTGAAATAAAAAAAAACACTTTTAATGATTTTTTAAATTTATTTTTTATTTGGGTCTCTTAAAACCTGCCCTCACAGTTTGGATTGGATTTGATTATGCAACCCGGCAACGCAAACATATTTAGTTAATTTTACAATAATGGTTTTCAATCACAGTTTATCTGATTTCCTACTTAAGACGTAAAGCGGCAGCATTCATGCATAAAACATAAATTAAAAAAGTAAAAATTAAATATAAATAATGAAACTGAAAATACTATACTTAATATATTTCGCTGAAAAATTTATACATAAATTATAATAAAAAAAAAAGGAAAATTATCGAACATTGGTTATTTTCAAAAAATTTGCATATAAAACCACGATTGATTTATTAAAAGATAAATCTAAATATAAAAACTTTTAATTATAAATTAAATAAAATATACTTAAAAACCATTAACATGAACAAAATAAAACTGTAGTAAATGAATAAATTAATAAAAAATAAACTAAATAAAAAAATATTAAAACACTGTAAGTGTTATGAAAAATTTAACATATAAATAATACTTAATGACATGATATTAATAACATTAATTTAAAAATAATTAGCAAAAGCTAATCTGTTTTCAAATGTGGTTAATGGTTAGCTTTTACTAAATATTTTATTCTGCTATTGAAAAAACAAAATTGTAAATAAAGCCTCAGTTGATCCTTACAGCTTGCCCAGTATTATATGACACATTATTTATTTTTATTTTACAGTGTATCTCTTCTGCTTTTTCTATTTATCAGACGAGCAATGATCAGTGTGTGGAAGAAGTTTTGTTCATTGTACTATGTAAATTTTTAAAGGATTCTGATGATTCACACTCTTCGCAGCAGAATATACCAATTATACTGAAGAAGTTGTTATGGAATCAATTTTTAGTTTGAGTATTAACAAAATGGTATAAAAATATTTTGTAATATTAACTCCATTAAGTGAGTAGATATTTTATATCTGATCAAAATTTCCTGTATTTTTGTTATAATATATGACCATCTCTGACTGAATCATAGAGCTATGTTTAGCGGTTATTTTAATTACAAATATGAAAACACAACAGCAGCAATTTAAAGTTTGTCATGCAAGTAAAATTGAGGCACTATATGAAAACGGCCCACATGAAGAAAATTCTGGCATATTCTATGGTTTATAACAAAATACATTTGTGTGAGTCCATACCATTAAAACAGATCTACAATAATAATTCTTAAAGACAGTGAAGTTCTGAAACGAACTGCACCTGAAGATGGAAAATGTTCTGTATAGTTCTAGAACTACAAACATATCTCATTAATGCCAAAAAAAAAAAAAGTTTAGGTAGTAGAACATAGTATTTTAAAGTGTATTAGATGAAAGCTAGTTCAAGTTTATAAAAAAAGTATAGACGGACATTTTGATGTGAGCGAATGATTCGCATATAACACGATATCAACTTCACCACAATTTCTAACCATACTATCACGGTCGCCAATTATAGTGAGAACATGATTCGTAAATAACCATCATGATAATTTATTTACCTTCTCACAATAATTTATTTAACACAACAAAACAAACGAACACTTACAACGCTAAACAAAATCTATATGGAACAGTTTATACTTTCGCGCAGTGTAACCTATCGGAGCTACGTCACAGGAATGAACCAATCCCAGGTCACTCGACCCGCTTATATATACTGTACATCTAGAAAACACTAGAAAAGTCTATTTGCTTCAATTACAAATATCTTCATTATTTATAAATACAATTAATTTCAGACAATATAAGTAGTTACATTAATTACAAAACTAAACTTTATCAATGTAAATTGCCAAATAAAAATTCATTCTTCAGTAAAAATATTAATTCAAACAAAGACACAACTTTACTGTTTCTAGTAGAATCTCGTCTCTATAAGTTTCTAGCAAGTTCGAAATCTGATTACACTCGACAAAGACTGAATTATTTAAATACTACTAACATACAAATGAAATAATATTAACAAAATATTATTATTAAATATAGAAATGAAATATTATTAACAAAATACCATTATTAAATATTATTAACATAAAAATTTAACAATGTTTATTATTCTAATTAGTTATAAAATTATTTTGTGGACTTCAATATATATGGGAAGTTATAATAATTTTGGTAAAAACCTTGTACTACAACAATTTTAACCCTTTGATTAATCTTAGAATGCAGCTTTAAATTGTATATATGGCAGCTGGTAGATCAAAAGAGTGTGTTTTATAATGTAGAATGGGGTAAAATATTTAGTAAAATTGGACTGAAGTGTAGTGAAGAAAGAGTTGTTTACATTCTATGCAAGAATCTGGTACCGGCTGTATTTTTTAATAGCGGATGAAAAAAAACCAAGCCCTAATTCAGATAGTGAGACAAGAGTGTAGTCTCTTTTCATTACTTTGTAACTTGTATAAAAATAAAAAAAAAACATATGATGCAGGACATATATTGAGAATTAAAGTAACACTCTTAAGGAGGCAAAATAAAGATGTTAAAAATGTTGATAACACTGTTCTTTTAGGGAATATCAAAACTCTATAAGGAAGAATTCTGAATAGCATTGGTTTATTGTTCAAAGAGATTCAGTTGGAAAACATAAGAAAAAAAAAAGATAAGATATGCACAATAAAGATATGATGTTCTACCTGGTGGCACATCCCTTACGCCATCACTGTCTCATCTATTTCTGTCCCAAACCTTTTCCTTTGTCCCCTTCCAGTCTCCATACTTTACCTCATGTTTTTAACTTCATTCTTCTTTTTCCTCACTTCCTTTCTCTTTCTAACGACTTTTTAATGTAATTCTCAGCATTTCGATCCTTCTAACCATGGGTCTTATTCAGTTATCATTTTTTTTTTGTACTTTCCACTTATGTGGAAAGTACAAAAAAGTTCTTCTTAAATCATGTCATTACTTCCTTATTCTATTTTTCATCTTTTCTCCATATCCACAACTCAAAAGCCTCATTCCAGACCTTCTCCCTCTTTGTCATTGTCAGCTTTCTGTTTCACACAAGATTCTTCAAGAAGGAATGAAAATAGATTAAATGTAAAATTAAATTATAGAAATTACAAAATTTCATCATTTATAGAAAAAAATCACAAAAAAAAATCAATGAAGTAAGAAATATGTAAAAAAACAGTCTAATATGAAAAAATTCTTCATACAGTAAAAGAAATTTGTTAGTATCATAGATTAAAAAAATATAGTAGTCTAGACAATGAAAAGGAATTTTTACAAATTCCTTTTAAAGTGACCTTACAAGGGAATGTTAAAATTTAGAAAAATGATAAAGATTGACATGCAAAATTCATTAAAACTGGCTTGCAGACAAATTAGTGACAGAATCTTGAAAAGAGAGAAACTAGTTTTTGGTAATTTATTAATTCAATCAAGCTTTATTATTTTCATATAAGAGGGATATAAAGATAATAAAACCTGTAAAACACGGGAAAGATTGTACTTTTTTAGAATGAAAGAGACTGCAAAGGTGAAGTTATATTTTTACATAAAATCTACAATTTGTAATGCATCTACAATATTTCAGCTTTGCAGATATTGAAATTTTTTTAATATTGTTACAATGATACTGAATATCATGTAGTCATTGTTACTCAGGGATTAATAGGCAAAAATCAAAATATCTAATAAAATTGACACCTTTTCAAGATTTTTGTGAGTGACATTTTAAGGCCGTTTTTTTCTATAATTTTTCTTGTGTTAAGTAAATGTTTTATGTAATAAAGTATAGGTTCTTTATAATTAAAGTTTAGAATTATATAAAATAATGCTTAATATTTATTACAAATTCTACCTTAATACTCCTTCAATATTAAAAAAATCCCATGAGCAGTCTATAACAACATATATATCAGCGGCAGGTGTAGCAGTTGCTCCAGACTGTCTTGCATCCAAACATTGACGTTCATTCATTGATGCTGGAAGCAATCAAATTATGTTTTTATTAAAGTATATGAGGTTCATTTATCTTTAGGAATAGGAATTTATTTAAAAGCTACAAATCACATCGTAATTTAAATATTAATGTTTAATTTTATTAACATGGCAAACAGAAAATTAATTAAATTTTTTTTTTAATCTTGTGTATAAATAAAATTAATTTTTTAAAGTACAGTATACCTGAAAAAAATATATACAATAATAAGACTGATGGAAATGACCATGGGGAGATAATAAAAGAAAAGAGGTGATTTCAGTAGAGAATTCAAAATTAAATGGGAAGTTATAAAAAAATTCCCTTTGAATTAATTTGCACAAAACTACTAACACAAATATTCCCAAATTTAATACAATTTTATATAAAATCAGACAAAATTTGGGCACTTGCAGAAGATATTGCCTTAATATCAGAGATATCTTCTCTCTAAAAATATGATGACTTTATTTGAAAATAAGGAATAATACCTTAACCAAATAAAAAAAAAAAAAAAAATTGGTTATAAAGCAATACTAAAAATATCTGGTATGAAATTGTCATAATTCAATATAAATCAATTATTTGATGGAAAAAGGTTAATTTGTTGATTAAAGGTTTAAAAGAATTTGAATATTTGGTATTAATGCAAATTACAAACCATATAGATGATCCAATAAGAGAAAGAACACAGCAAGGAATATGTCCTCTTAAAAATCTTTAAAATTACCTAATTAAAGTAAAAGCAATGTTTAAAATATGTTAACAGTTTACTATATCCCATTATTAAAATGATCTCATGGTACAATAATGGTCACAATCATCATGATGATATCATAACTATACAAGAATGTTATTAAAATGGGTGTGGACTCAGTAGCTAAGATGAAAACTTTCAAAATAAAATGTTCATGTCAAGGTCTCACCAAGAGTAGAAAGTATATTAATATGTTTAAAGGAGTAAACACTGTGAAATATATGATAATAAAAAGAATCAATTGTCCGGTAAGGAAACTGATTCTGAAGTAAAACACAGGTAACTTCAACAAAGAAGGAGAAAATACTAAAAAGAGAGAATGGATAAAATGATGACCATTTTGGAGATGTCCATCAGAGAATTTGGTTTGGAAGCAGAGTGTAGGAGTATTATAGGCGGTATTGCTAAATAAGAAATTTGTATAGTAATGACCAAATCATTTCACTTATAATAAGTTGCCGGCCTCCGTGGCCGAGTGGTAGCGTCTCGGCCTTTCATCCGGAGGTCCCGGGTTCGAATCCCGGTCAG
>JAAAKQ030032074.1:0-36498 GCA_010016005.3 Zanna intricata
CACCAAATTAAATGCCGTTAAATCCTCTCCATACAAATGGAAGAGCGACGCGATACTGACTCGCCGTGAAAAAGTGGCGGTGAACAGACTTAACATCGGTCACACGCGTATAACGAATTCATATTTGCTAACCGGCGAAGATAAACCAATGTGTGGTATTTTAACAAACAACTTACAGTCAATCATCTAATGGAAGAGTGTACCATATATGAGGACCTCAGAAAGAGGTTTGGTTTAATAAATAGAATTGCTGCTGATTTGGAAAATGGAAACGAGGGAAACATAGTTGCTTTTTTGCATGCCAGTGGACTAATAACTAGCGTATAACTATACAAGCTGTAAATAAAAATGATGAAGTTGAGTTCTATAAATATCGAAACTTTATATAATAATAATATTATTAATATTTTTCTGCTAAATTAAATTATTTTCTTTTAAATATCAGGGCCCTTTACACCCTGTACGTGTTCTTTTTTCTGTGTATGTGTTTGTAGTGTTTTGTGGTGTGTTTATCTGTGCTTTTTAAAGAAATGTTAGGGCCCTTTACACTCTAACATATGACGAGCCTTACGGTGACTAATGATTAATTTTTTTAAATGTGACGAAGGCTAATGATAATAGCAGTCGTTGCCCGTATAAAACCAAATAAAAAAAAATTTAATTAAACTATTTCTGCTATTTCTGAACGTAAAACTAAACAGTTACCAATATCCACGCGCGCGCGCGAGGAAACAAACAAACACACACACACACACACACACACACACACACACACACTCAGTTACACCTTACATACCGAATTTTTAAATAAATGATTTTGATATGAGATTAAAAACGAGAAATTTTTAGCTGAAATATGTGAAAAAAATCAGTTTGTGTCAATGTATAATTATAATTAATTGATTTAAAAAAAAAAAGGAAAAAACTGCTACGGAAAAGTTTTAGTGTTTGATAATAAACAGAGATAACATTAGAAAAGAATGAGATGAGTTCAACAAAGGAAAAATTAGAACTGCGAACCAGTTTAGCAAGTAATGGTACTACTTTTAGGATTACAAGAAAAACGAGAAGAGAGTAAAATAAGGAATGACAAGCTAAAAAAGAAACGAAAAATAGGGCGTTAGATAACGCTTACAAGTGTACGCATTTAACAGCTAATAAATTACAATCTACATCATTAATTATTCTTTAATTTTCTATTCTATTTCTTTTCTTTTTTTTTTAATAATTTATAATTATGAAAATAAAAAGTTTTTTTTTTTTAACGCTTAAGGAAAGACGCTTAAGGAAATAAAAAAGAAAAAAAATATATTTCTTAAAATTTATGTTTTTCTGGTAAAGAAAATTAAAAGATATTAAAAAAAAGAAATATCTTGCCTAGTTCAGTGTACGAAGACAGATTTTTTATTTCCGACGGCTTTACTATTTCGCAATCTGAAATATATTGATTTTTAACAGTACAGTGTACTACATACGTTCAATTTACCTGTAGCCCCATATACAAGCATCATGTTTCAATTCACTCACCAATGCAACTCACTGCAATAAGCGTGTATAAAAATTACACAACTATACAGTTAACATAACCTCAATCTTTATCGATCTTAAATAGATTGTAACTGAAGAACGACTCAAGCGATCCTTATTAAATTTTATTATACACAACTTTTTGATACAATACTACATACAGTATATCCAAATTTCATTGAAATTGATTTAGTTATTTTGAAATCGAGCCGCAACATTTTATACATGAATGTTATTTTTGTACTCATACCTCAAAGCGTAAACAAAATTCAATTTACCCGTAATCCCACCATGTGACCCAAAGTAATGTCTCAAATTGAGGTTATATTGTCTGTTGTCAAATTTTAAATTGAGCGTGACTCAGGAACGACTCAATCTTTGTTAAATTTTCATATGCATAACTTCAGATACACTACTACTGCGTAGGTTTCAGTGAAATTAATGTAGTAATTTTAGAGATTTTTGAGTCACAAGTTTTATAAGGAGACATATATATGCCTGTTTAAAAAACTTAAAAATTACATTTTAAATGAAAGGTATTTTCGTACTCCTCATACTTAAAAACGTTAAGTAAATTAATTTCACTTCCCACTACCACTATGCAATAGAAAGTAATACTGTACTTCTCTTTGAAAAGTCGGTAAGAAGAAACTAAAAAAGAATTTATAAATTTTGTATTTTATAAAATTATATAAATTCAGAGTTGTTACAATTTTATTCGTAATTACAAAAAATAATAATTTAAAACAATATGGATTTTTAAAGTTAAACAAGTCATCTCTTTTCTTCTGTTCAGATCATCTCATTTCTTCTCTGCCTTGAATTATTCAAAATTATATATTTTTTTCTTTCCAGTTACCTATATTTATTTAAAGTATTTAAAATAATAATACAAAAGACCAGCTAAACATCCCCTGACCGCGACGGGGAACACAAGTAAGCATATAAAACGGGTGAAGCCGCGACAGGGATGCTAATGTTTACATATATGTATGTATATGTATATATATATATATATATATATATATGAACGCAAATTTTTTCAACTAATATTTACGTTATTCACAAAAATAATTTGAAAATATTGACTATGCTGAACATTGTAAGTTCAGAGGGGAATGCTGGCGTTTAGTAATAATAAGTGAGCTTGCTCAGACAAGCGTTCTTATTAATTTTAAATCAGCTTAACTGTATTAATCCAGCGGACCGAAACGAAAAGTCTCTTACCTATTTAACAGGTCCATGAGCAGCGGCTTGTATCGACAGGTACGGTATTTTCGCACCGTGGTATTAATATTTTACTGTAACTGCGGACGGTGGTGAACATCGAGCTAATAACTTCATTGCCTGTGTTACGTCGATTCTACAAGCAAAAAAAAAAATTAAAAAAATATGTTTGATATTTAAATAGAAGCTTACATGTTAAATTTGAAAAATTTTATTTACTCGGCCTTAAAATATAAATATAATCAATGGGTAAACGTAAACCGTTAAATTATTTATCATTTTGAGTCCAAAATATAACGGAAATTATATTTTATAGGTTTAAGATTTTTCTTTTAAACTTAGTAGTAGTACACTTAAGTCTAATGAAAATAAAAAATTATGGAGAAAATTGAAAATTTTATGAAAACCGTTATTCTTATTTTTAGAGTCCCTTTAGGAAACATTTAATGAGGTAAAAATTTATTTTATAAAAAAATAACACAAATCTCGCGAGAGTAGAATTTTTATAAAATCCAGCCCCAGTCGAGGTATGAACACTGATCTCATTATCTTCCCAGTCCTTTGAGATCCCGATTTTGAACTTTAACAGCATTCGTAGGGTTATCTAGAAATCATCATAAAATTTTCATGATATTTTGGTCGAGCCAAACCCGAGGTCTTAAGCCATATAAATATCAAAATACACATACATACGCGTGCGTGCAGGGACATTCATAACGATTAGTATTTCTTTTTAGATTTTTCGATTTTCCCTGAATACACAAAAAAATTGAAAATTTGCTTTTTTCACAATTACCAAATCGTTTTTCCTCTTGACATAGTTACCATTTTTAACCCACTTTAAAAAAGGAGTTATATATTCAACCCGTATATTTTTTTCTGTTTGTTCACGCATAACCATTTTCTTATTAATCCGATGGAAATGTTGTTGCAATCGACGCAGCTACTTTTCACGACTGCACCATGATGAAGAAATTTGTTAGACACAAACCGACTTTAAAAAGAAGGAGGTTATGTATTCGGCTTTATATTTATTTTTTATCCGATTGAAATAAATCTGTTTGCATTCGATGCAACTAACTGCTTTTCGCGATGGTACTATAATGTTGGAAATATTTTTTAGACACAAAAAATCGGTCTGAAAATTAACAAAAAACTTTTTTTTCTTCCGGCGGCTAGGTAGGGACAGTGAGAATCCTAATATTCTATATGTATGCGTCACGTTACATGATATATGGACTTCTGTAGCACAGGTAATGAGAGTTTTTGCACAAGATATGTAGCACCGATAATAAAATTATAAAAAATCGAGATATCTCGTCTTAAACCTTCCAGTTCCAATATAAATTAATATATAATATATAGCATCGGTAGGGACAGTGGGAATCTTATAATTATATATATGTGCATCATATTACATGGTATTTTGCAAGATCGGACAACTAAGCTGAACTATTTATACTTCTGACTCGACTTAGAGCCACTTAAATTTGTCCTTTTGCAAATACGCTTTTCCTCAAATCTACTATAGCTCTATTTAATGCTGACCTTGCAGTTTGTGCACTGTTACAGCCCAGATTAAAATTTCAGGAAGCATATTTACGTCTTTCTACATCTCCATATCCTTTAGTAGCTTGAAACGTTCAAGAATTACTCTTGAACCCTCTGCCAATTTTACATTATGCAACAAGCCACCGTAGTTATTGACGTCTACCGGAATACCATTCCCGGGTTCCCGAGGGGAGTTCTCCCATATGTTGCAGCTACTCGTGATTTATAAGTAGCAATAATAATATAAATTTTATTTGCCTTTTGATAGAAAATCAGTCATACTACGATTATATTCAACAACTAATTTAATAGTTGGGAATATTCTTACAGCATTTCCATCTCCAAAGTCGTTTGTTAAAGGTACCCTCCTTCTTTCGCAAAGTATTTCCAACTGGCCAATTGTATCTTCGCCAAAATGCAAGTTATTTAATAAATCAATGAATTCCTCGTCATTTCTTTGTCTTATGTTTATTTTAGCTCACGAAATGAAAACTGATGCCACAAATTTATTTCTGCCTCACACCAAATAGGTTAAAAAAAATACCAATGGCCTTTGACTGGAGACAGCTCCATTATATCACATAATTATATAATAATTATATTATTATAGCACATTAGCTCTGCCAAATGACTTATCGTTATTTATCAGACACAGAAAATTATCAAATAATTGTTTTTAAAAATTGCGACCAACATCAAAATGCGTTAAAATCTAAGAAATAATTTCGTCCAAATGCATAATTAATTCCTTACACACTTTATTGAATCACCGCTAAAATACATGCCTCACACTTATGTAGTACTCGAATGGGTAGCATATATAAAAAGACGCAATAATCACAAATAGAGAAGCAGTCAAAGCACATAAATGTGAATTCCACAGATTTAATATCAGATTGGTTTTTATGAAGTATACGTATACAGTATTATAGAACAAATTTATATTATATCTAGAAATTAATTTTTTAGATTCATAAAAGTGTTTAAGAAATTAATCAAGTATGTGGACGAAATTATTTCATACTTTTTAGCACATTTTCATTCCGGTTCCAGATTTTTTTTTTCATAAATAATTATATTTCTTGTAGTATATATTGAGCAATAAGAAAAGAAAAATTTTTTTTTATTCAAATCATTTGCATATTGTAATAATGAAAGGAATCTGAAGAGAAAACACTTAGAATAGCTTTCAGTTATGAATTAAAATTTGTAAGATTTTCTAAAATCCTTCGTTCGATGAACAGTAACATAATAAATCTTACAACATGACTTGGTCTTTCTTTAATGCCTTGTACAGGCTTTCATTAATTAAAATAGTTTAAAGTGGTAAAGTAAAACTTTCGGTTCATAAAATTATATGCTATTAATTAGTGAAAAATATATTTAATTTCAACCGGTAGCAATACTCATCAGCTTGCATCATACCTGGGTATCTTAAAGAGTCATCTCAACACTAGACGTCTCTTCCCTTACTCGTGTATTGAGAAAAGCTTACATACAGTCATTACACTAACCGTGTAATTTACACGTAAAAGCTACAAAATAAAATTTCTTTCACTTGAAATTCTTAATGAATAACTAAACTCTAACCATTACGGGATGAACTAATAGAGTATATGAGAAGATGTTGGAGGTTAAAGTTGTTTAATGTAACGGGCGGGACCAAATAGGGGTCGTAATTAAATTGACTTAAAATTAAGTAGCTGAATTTAATTAAATAGTGATTCTAAAATACTTCAAATTTGATTGTAAAGGTAGGATTTAATTTTACTATTGAAAATCTTTGGTATAAATAAGTTAATGCAATCAATGTAGTAATTAAATTGTTCCATATTGATACAGAGTAGATCGTTCATTGCAAAACTGCTCTCAATTGTTAAACAAAATTAGAAAATATCGATCGAAAATTTAATCTGGTCTCTGTCAAATATATAATCAAATAGTGTATTGATGTTTTGACAATAAAGTATTAAGTGAGCGTATAAAACCCAAGGTATTGTTACATAAAAGTAAATAAATAAAAATAAAAGGTCGTGTCAGAATAAAACCTACTAAATCACTAATACATATATTTAACTATTTAAAATAATTATACGTTATTATATTATAGCCCACCGGGTTGGGCAAGTGGTTAATTCGTCTCACAAATCAGTTGATTTCGAAGTCGAGAGTTCTAAGGTTCATATCCTACTAATGGTAGGATTTTTATACGGATTTGAATACTAGACCGTGGATACCGTGGTTTTTTGGTGGCTGGGTTTCAATTAACCACACTTCTTAGAAGTGGTTGATCTGAGACTGTACAAGATTACACTTTATTAGTATTCATACATATCATCCTCATTCATCCTCTAAAGTTATACCTTACGGCGGTTCCGGAGGCTAAACGGAAAAAGAGAGAGGTTGTTATATTATACATTTCAACTCCTAATCTAAAAGTTGAATTACAACCTCAATTTATTTTTTTGGATATTTCTGAACCTAAGGCTTTAGGATTCTTTCTTTTTAAATTTTCAGGTATAATATCATGTAAAACTTTTAATTTTTCCCAATAATTTATGTTCCAGAAAATTTATTTCACCATAACTTTTCTTTTGGACAGAAATCAGAGTAAAACAAAATTCGTAACTAAAGAACTTAAAATCAATTTTTATGTAAAATTGTCCTTATTTTGACCTGTAAATAATTCTTGGATCATGTTGCTCCATGGAAAGGTAAAAAGGTTACTATGGGGCGTTGTTTTTTTTTCTTTTTTTTACCTCCGGGACCACCGTTAGGTATTTTTTTAGAGGATGGAGATGAATGATTTGTTGCGTGTGTGAAAATGCCATGCCTGACTGGGATTCGAATCCGGAACCTCTAGTTGAAAGGCCGAGATGCTAACACTCGCGCCACGCAGGCCGGAACTAAGGGAGGGGGGATTTACCTCGTTTTATTTTCACTAAAGTAATAATTTTGTAACTATGTAAATTGTATTTGTTTATATCTATTTGAAAGATGAAGCCATTTCTATACCTTAATATCACCTGGTGTATTTAATAAAAATGTACTGCTTAACATTAATTTGTTAAGGATTTTTACTTTTTAAGAATTCATTGCTTTAATGAAGTGCCTGAAAGAGTAGAAAATATTCGTTTGTTCGAAGGCAAAGGGAAGATTGTTATTAAAAGTAAAATTAACAATAATATTTAATCATAACAGTTTATATCAGCAAAAATAACAGATTATCATTTTAGCTTTTTACCTCCCCGGCGAATACAGCTAGAATTAAAAGGCTATTATGTCAAAAATGAGTATCGGGTGTTTTTACAAATCTTAACGTTTTAGAGTTCAACTAGACCAAAAATACTTAGGGTATTTATATGTATGTAGGTTGTACATATGTATTTATGTGTGACGCATTGGTTTTAGCCTTACATCACAAGATTGAACGAACCGATTTTCTTCAAATTAGGCTCAAATATTTCTATATATTAATTATATTAATTTTTATTTTCAAAATTTGTTAAGTGGGTGGGGGATAACACGAAAAAATCATTTTCAATTCTCTTCAGATGGTACCTTAGAGAAAACTTTATTAAAGCAAGTTTTTTACCTGCAATGCATATGTAAAATTGTACAAAAAATCGTTTTTCATAAAGAGGTGGTTCCAGAGGTTAATTAATTGGGTGCGTGAATCTACGATGCGTGGTGAGATTTGAACGTGACAACGTTTTACCTCAAGATATATAATGTATTATTTATTACCTGAATAATGATTTACACGCGTCAAACTTCGCTCACGTGTCCTCAGCCGGGAATGTTACGAACCGAAACGAAGACATGCGACAGTAACCGAGCGTTCGAATACGCGAGCCAGCTCCGAGCGCGTTCGAGCACATTTCGATCAACAGAGGCCCGAACATGCACGAAGCCGCCCGAAGCCCACGTTACGGCTTCGGGTAACGGATGATTTAGGTGAATGCCTCCCAGCTCTCACCGATTTATTAGACGTTGTCACGTCAAAAAATCAATCCCCCAACTCTTAAAATCGATATATTGTATATCTTTTTTATTCATTTGCTCTATCACCTTTTGGTTTAGATAATTTTGAAAGTTTATGTTTTTTTATGTAAAGCTATCAAGAAATGTAGAACTTTTAAAATGATAAACCATGGACCTAAAATGCAGAAAAGATTTTTTGAAATTTTTGTTTTTTTTTAACCTTACTGAAGAGGGTGTACGATTTAGAGAAAACTTTATTTAAGCAAATATTTATAGAAAAATGTGTCTTAAACTCTATTTCCTACCTCTAAAATATATACATTCTGTTTTTTGTTTGATAAAATTTATTGGTCGCAAATTAAAATAAGCAATAAAGTTTCAACCTTTATGATTCTTATAAATTTTTAAAAGTCAACAATAAGCGTATTATTTTATTTTAAGACTTTAATTTTATATCATAAAGAACAAAAAAAAAAGTATTAAAGTAAAATTTTAAAAGTAATTAAAAATTACCTGTTTTTGTATTTTATTTCTGTTATTCGTGTAAATCTTTAATTTCATATTCAACATTATGTCTTAAGAAATTTAAAAAAATGGTCATCCAAAAATTCATATAATCATATAAACACATTTTTTTTATTGTTTTGTGAACAGACAAAATTATTATAATTTAAAAATAAATGTAAGATACTGAATGTTTGAACTGCAAAAACTTTCCGGTTTTGCCTGAAAAATTGTGCAAATATTATAAAATTCTTGCTCAACAACTTTCCCGGCAAAGCCAGTAAAATCGTGCAATATTTTGCCAGATTTTTTAATATTGTCAATGATAAAATATGCATACTTTTTTTTTAATTTTATGGTATAGGGTTGAAGTGAATCAATATAGATTGAAATTGAATCAATATAAATATAATAGTCTGTATATTACCCTCATATATTAAAAAGTACAGTTCACAAATAGTAGATAAATAAAAAGGTAAAGGAAAACAAAAAAAAATTTGAATTAAACAGAAACATTAAAAAGGGAAATAGATACTGTAATATGTCTCTGCGCGTGTACACGCAATACTATGTCACTAGACATTCTAATCCAGTTCGTTAAACATTTAAATAAATATCCACTTGTTTATATAAATAAATATATGCTTTCAATACGTTAGCTTCTGTTACAACGTTCCAGATTTATAATTAATTTACAAAATAATACTTAAATAACCACAGCATACAATTACACCACAAAATAATTATATTAAATGTATTCAATAACTATATAATTTAGCGGTAATAAAATATCCAACTAGTAATAACTTTTTCAGTCAATTAATGTGTTTTTAATTAAACACAATTCCAGCTAAAGCAATTAAATATAAATTATATAAATTTAGCTTTTCAATGTAAATGTAGTTTTTTTTCTTTTTTTTTCTTTTTGCTAGTCGTGTCATCCTTTGAAAACAAAATAAATATGTTGGATGCCTATTCTATAAAAGGTAGGTATTACAATGATAAAACAAACCAGCTCCGTTAAACATTTATGACGTAGTTGGTCAAATAAATAAATAAATAAAATACTATCTTTTTTTTTTCTTTTTTTGTTTAACCTCCGGAACCATCGTTAAGGTATATTTTCAGAGGATGAGATGAATGAATTGTAGCGTGTGTGAAAAATGCCATGCCTAACCGGGATTCGAACCCGGGATCTCCGGATGAAAGGCTGAGACGCTACCACTCGCGCCACGGAGGCCGGCAATAAATACTGGTTAGATTTATTTGATCGATATGATATAATTGTTTTTAAAAAGCATTGTATCGTATAAATAGATATTAATTCCTTTTTTATGTAAATTTAAAGAAACTGAAAATCTTAAAAAAAATAACTGAAAAAGTTATGAATGATTTATACAATTCTTTTGCTTTAATATTTAACTGTGGGTAATTGTGTGTGTGTGTGTGTGCGCGCGCGCGCGTGTGTGTGTGTGTGTGTTTGTTTGTTTGTTTGTTATTATAGTAATTCCATACATTCCATTAAAATATATTTCGATCAGATTGTTATATGAATGAAATAAAAGGGTGATTTAGGGTGCATTGCCCGAGGCCATGTTCAGTCAGATTCTGTTCTATAATATGATATTGATTGCCTTTACGGCTTATGACAACGTTGCATGCTTCATTTGTCGCTTCATTATTTCAGCGTCTATAAAAAAAATAATCCTAAAATAGATTTTCCAAACTTTCCACGAGAATTTCATTACGATACATATTCATTTTTTTTTCTTGGTTATATGGGCATCGACTTGTATGGTCATTAGCCCTCGTCATATCCTTTAAAATAAGTTTAAATCACCATCAGGTTCGTCATATGTAAGGGTGTATAGGGCCTTAAGATTTTATTTAAAAACACCAAAAGATAACACAAAACATTCAGATACTCACATACATTAAGACATTGAGAACAAAGTGTAAAGGGCCCTGATATTAAAATGAAACATAAATAAAACACAGAAAACAAAATGAGAAATGCATGTTTTCACAATATCATATTATTAAAAAATGTCCTTATCCATAGAATTATACTATTTCACATATAAATTTCTTAACACATCTTTAATTTGCTTATAGACTTATTAATAGTCCATTGGTGTGCAGATACGCAACTATTTTTTCTTCATTTCCATTTTCCAAATCAGCAGTAATATTATTTATTGAACCGAAGCTCTTTCTGAGGCCCTCATATATGGTACACTCTTCATTAAATGCTCGACTGTAAGTGATTTATTACAAATACTGCACATCGGTCTTTCTTCGCCGGTTAATAAATATTAATTTGTTATTCGTGTGTGACCATTTCTAAGTCTGGTCACTGTCACTTGTTCTCGGTGAGTCAGCTTCACGTCGCTCTTCCATTTATATGGAGAAGTTTTAACTGCGTTTAGTTTCGTATTTAATCTTCTCCATTCATTACTCCACCTGTTTCTTACTGTATTAGTTAGACAATTTTTAATATCTTCTACTAGAACAGGAATTATATCCAAGTTATCACAGACCGTTCTGACAGCTTCGTCTGCGCATTCGTTTCTGCAATACCACCATGCTCTGGAGTCCATACACTTACACATAGCTGTCCTCGTCGATTTAAAACGTACAAAATAGACAGGATGTTTGCAATAAGGACGCCCTTAATGTTCTTGTTCCGATTTACAGTAAGTACAGTTAACGAGTTTGAATATATAAGCACTCTCTCTTCGCAGAATGTTCCGAGTAGCGAAGAGCTTGTTGTATGTCAATAAGTTCTGTCGTATAAACACTTGCCATATTTTGCAGTTTCCATAAATGGGCTTCTTCATTTACACATATGGAGCATCCAACACCGTGTTCGGTTTTAGAACCGTCAGTATAAATGTTCATGTATTCTTCGTAACTACTGACGGTTGATAAAAATTCCTGTTGGATGATTACTGCTGGCTTCTCTTTTATTTTTCCACAGGAGAGATCAATTTTTTACTTACCGCTGGTAAGTCATGGCGATATTTATCTTATAGAAATTGCTAATGTCCCTGCTAATTCAATTTCATAATTTCTTGCCAGTTGGTGATACCGTGTTCCGGCTGGTCAGGAGTAGCTAACATGACGTTCGTATAATGCAGTTAAAGGATGATTGTTAAATTTCTATTATTTATATGGGTAGGAAAGGTTCATATATTTGCCGCATATCTTATAATAATAGTATCTCTTGTATAACGTAGTGGCATTACCCCGCCTTTCGACATTAAACTAGTCGCCGGACTTGAACGGAAAGCGCTTGTGGCATACCTTATTCCACTGTTATATATTACGTCTAGCTTTCGTAAGAGCGACTTTCTACCGGATGAATGTATAATACATCCGTAGTCGAGTTTCGATTGAACCTATGCATTATACAGCCTCAGTAGTATTTCTTTATCTGAGTCCCAGTTAATTTTGCATAAAAACTTAATAATGTTTAGGGCTTTTCTGCATCTATCACTCATGTCTTGTATATGCAATCCCCATGTAAGGGATTTATCTAGAAGTAGACCTAAAAATCGTACATTATCCTTTTAATCTATTGGATGATCTTCGATGGTCAAAACAGGAATTCTTTTCCTACAGAAGTGTTCACAGCACGTGTTCTCTGGTGAAAATTTTAAACCATTATTCTTTGCAACATCGTTCAGGGCGTTTATCGCAAGTTGCCTTTTGTATTCCACCATAACTGTATGGTTTCTGGCATTCACAATTACATCTTCGACTTAGATATTTTTGCTAATTTCTATTGGAATGGCTAATGTCAGGTTATTGATGGCGATCTTGAACGAGGTACCGCTCAACGGCGAACCTTGTGGTATGCCATTTTCATTTGTTTTCTCTGATGACTATTCATTGTTAACACGCACTTTAAAAGTACGATCATTCATATAGTTGCTGAGTAATACTGGCAGATTGCCAAGAATGCCCCATTCATGAAATTGAAGCATTACTTCATGACGACAGCTCATATCGAATGCCTTCTGCAGGTTAAAGAAGACTCCAACACAATATTTTTTTGTGATGAAGCTGTGATTATCACATTCATTAAATTAATTATTTGATCAGTTGTTTATTGGTACTGTATAAAACCTGCTTGATACGAGGATAAAATGGTTTTCTTTTCCTAGAAAAGGGAAGATGCTCTTAGAAATGGTGCTCAAGAAATGGTGCTCTTAGAAAAGGGAAGATACAAAGGCTTTACTATTTAAATAGATATTAAAAAAATGTGTTTATAAACATACATACCTAATTAGACTTGCTTAAAAAGGATGGCTATATTACAACTACGTATGCCGGCCTACGTATACCTAGAAATTGCACATCAATCAACCGAAGAACCATTTGCAAATTATAAAACCAACAGAGTAACTACATTTAATGGAAACTCATTTGCTAAAATCGAGACTTTAAAGTTTTATATGGAGAATCCACAAGAATACGGAAAGGAGTTGATAACGTATACGCAAGAAGATGTACGATGAATAGCATTTACTTTATGCAATGAACTTGTGTTTTCTGAACATGCTTCAGGAAACATGTGTTTCCTTCACAGCATTTCTACGCAAGAAATAAAAGGTAAAATTAAACTTCCAGAATGCTCTTAGCTATGATTAGTTCCAAGAAGAAATGGAACTAGTTATTAGGGGGATAAAATAAGAAGTTTATAAATAAAAATTATATATATACTACTTCGATTTTTAAAAAAAAATCTATATTCATACTGAAATTAAGAAAGTATTATTATTGTTTAGAAGAGGTTTTCTTTAAAAGACGTATATGTTTCTTAATTATAATTTGAGAAGTGAATTTTATAGTTTCCATTATTTTGTTATCCACTTGTAATAGAATCTAGATTTTATCTCTGAAAATAGTTCAAACAATATTTGGAAAAAAAGTAGATCTTCTGTTTATCATCCACCAAAAAGTAGTATTCCAACGATACCAACAATCAAATATTTCGAATTCTTTAAACAGAAACCAAAAACTTGTCACTGATTTTAATAATAAAAGTTTAAGTAACTATTCTTCCAGATTTCTGTTTAAAACATTTTCAAGTAGTTAAACTGAACAATGAAAATCCGTAAATGATGAAAATTTATAAGAAAATTATCAAGTGAAATGCAAAATTTAACAACAGAATTCTATCCATACATTTCATTCAGAAATTGTTGAATTAAACTTGACTTTAAAAAGTTGTGTATGATTTGTTGAAATAGAATTTTCTTTCTGTAGCTTGAAAAACAATTATTTAACAGAAGCACAGCTTAAAAATTTAATAGTTGACCTTGTGAAGAATAAATTTTTCAGCTGTTTTATAATAAAGTAACCTTCAAACTATAAAAGATTTTATTGTGTAATTTTATAAAAAGGTATATTTTAAGGAATTTATTATATGTCCAGTCTCTAGAAAAAATGAAAAATGAGATGAGTCATGGTCAATTCCTGTATAATAATGAAGAGTGAACAAAATACTTCTTAGTTATAATTTGCACTTATATTTACTCGTATATTTAGTTCTCCTTACATATCCTATAATGTTACCCCATTTTATAAATTTCTTTACAGATGCCCGCTCCTTTAACAGGTTTATTTTTATCTTTAGCATTTTAAAAGATAGTGGATTAATTTATTATCAAGAAATAATCAAAATCCCATTAAAGTTGTGATTTAAAACTTATCTTTACCTTATTAAAGCATTTTAATTTTTTTTCATCCTTTATCTTTTATTTTTTATTTCCAGAAAAATTATTTTTTTATTCATAAAATATTTCCGTAGAACTATATCCTTGTATGCGTCTTGAGCAGAGGGTACATATGGATTTTGTATTTTCCAAGTGTAATATTTGGAATTATTATTACATGGAAACTATGAAAGCTACTTAATGATTAATATACCTTGCAAAGAGGATAAAAATCGCTTCTAACAGTATGTAACCCAGCCAAGGCGGATTATGTGGGAAGAAAGGGACTCAGTAAAAGTGGGCCAACTTTAACAACCTAGCTGTGGCGCTGCATTGCAAGTCAAGATCATTGCATCAATATGATTAGATACGAAAGCAAACAGTACCTCGTTCTACTACTTAAAGTCAATTCTATCGGTATATAATAATACTATTTATCTGTGAGTTAAGTTATGATAATTATGTGTCCCACCTCATGAGAGGAGTGTGAAATTACCCCAGAAATTTTTTTGTTAATTCTTTTCTGCATATTTTCATCTTTTATCTGGTAGATCTAAAGCAGCACCTTACACAATGCATTATATAACATCAAATAATTAGTTCCGTTGTTTCACGGTTCCTAAGATTTCGATTATAATGATTTCAGTACATTTACATTTATACATATATAAGACAATTGACCCGCAATGAGAATTTTTTTCGAGATTAATATTTTTCAGACTTTATATACGTACTATAACAATTAGGAATGTAAATTATTGGTTTTTTACGTTGGTAAAGGTTTTTTTTTACATTTATTGTTTATAATAGAAGTGTAAACTTTTATTATAGAAGTTACTTATATTGATAGTCTACAAACTTATTAAATAAAATATTTAATTTAATACATATATATAACCACTCTTTGCAGGGTTACATAAAATTACGTTCATTTTTATTAATTAAAATTATTACATGAAGGGAAACTTTGCGTGCAGTTATTATATATTATTTACAATGATACTGGTACACTTATTATATAAGGGTGTGTTTCTTTACTCATCAAAAATATAAGTAAATTGGTTATTTATTTTATTGTGTAAGTTATAAAAGATAATCTTTAATTAATTAAAACTCAAAAGAGTGAACTAAGCAATATTCGTGGTAATAAAGAATGATGATGTGATTTACGACAGTTTGTGTATTCCGAGAAAGGTAGTGTATTAATTCACTTATTCTGTTGCAGTAATAGTAAATAATCTAGTCTACGACCAGTAGTAGTCTAATTTGTTTTTTCTTTCCGTTTAGCTTACGGAAATACAGAAATGAATTACTTCAGAGGATGAATGAGGATGATATTTATCAATATAAATGAAGTGTAGTCTTGTACAGTCTCAGGTCAACGTTCCTGAGATGTGTGGTTAATTGAAACCCAATCACCAAAGAACACCTGTATCCACGATCTGTTTTCAAATAGTAGTAATCTAATTAAGGAATGATTTTTATACGTTAACTGGACGTTTAGAATTTTTTTATATATTTTTTCTTCATATTTCAATTCAGAACACGTAACAATTTTGGTCAACTGAAAATAAAATTTACAATGGGGGAACACTTTGTTTAATTACTTTTATTTGTTTCTAAAATAAACAAAAATTATTCAAACTATTAAACATAGTTTACTGCAAACATCTTAATCTACGTTAGAGACACATCTTTGTATTCGTTTTTACTCAGCGATTCGAATTTCATAGAAAGTTTAAACCATTCATTAGGTTTAAAAAATTGTATACAATTTTTTTTATTTAAAATTTTTAATTTCGAAGTCAGTTTAAAAGTAACAAATAAAAATTAACTGTTAATAAAAGGAAGCATATTTTTAAATAAATACAGTAAATTCCCTGTTATCCGAAAAAGTAGGGGTCAGACGATTTCGGTTTGCCTGGAATTTCTAATATAACAGTTTATTAAATATTTAAAGACATTATGTAGTTAAAACTAATGAAAATTAGGCCTTTTTTAAATACTCTACATAGACAGTTAGCTTAATTTTTCTTTTAACTGTAATTTTTATTTCAATTTGTTTTTTTTATATCTTGCGGCAATTTTAGCGATCGTTTAGTTAATTACACATCAGAGGTCGATGAATAAAAGTTAATTACAAAACAACTTTTTGATGTATTTTGTTTTTAATTAACTTTTGTGGGTTTTTCAAGAGAGAACACTGATCAGTAATAAAGGTGCAGGATCCTTTTGTTCAGCAAACTTTAACAAAACTTGAAATATGAAAAAGTATGCGTGAAAGATTTCAACTCGTATCATTTAAACCACGGTAAGTATAAAATATATGTAGTTG
Source organism: Zanna intricata (assembly GCA_010016005.3). Taxonomy (NCBI): domain Eukaryota; kingdom Metazoa; phylum Arthropoda; class Insecta; order Hemiptera; family Fulgoridae; genus Zanna; species Zanna intricata. The sequence goes on from JAAAKQ030032074.1 coordinate 16,852, forward strand.
AATACAGTAGTAATTTCTTACCTCTAAAGCAACGAATTGGCTATCACTATGTCGTGGTACGAAACTATTTTAACTACGTTTGTGTCAACTGCTGTTTCTTCTGTATGTAATACGGCAATCTGAATCTTGATTAGTGAAATTTCATTTTTCCTCGTTAGAAATTACCGGTTACTGTTCCATTTATTTTCAGTGATATTTTACTTAAGAATTTCTGTTACCAACACTATATTTTTTTATTTTTCTCAGTTTAAGAATTCTTAGACAGTTTTTATCTTGGTGAAATTTATCTCAAATTAATACGTAGTAAAAACCTACGATGATGTCGTTTAAAAAAACAAAATATTTTTGTTCATTGATTGCAACTGACTGCTAAAATAACACCTATTAAATTTTATATAAATAATATTAATAAATAATTTTACTTATTTCGTTTTTATAGGCAGCTCTTTACCAGTCAAAAACCTTTCAAAACAGGGTATACACTTTTCGTTATTATGTTTTAAATAAATTGTATAAATCCATACGCTCACTTGCTTTGTATTTATATATATATTTTACAACATATAAAATATATTGTTTATCTTTATGTATATATACATAACTCATTTTTCAAAGAATAAGTATAATTTTGGTAATGTATTTTTTGGAATATATTTTTTACTGGAGAACTTTTGGATTTACTAATTAAAAAAAAAAATTTTAAATGAGTTTACAACTTTTAGTTTTTTATCAGTTGTTAACTCGTTTCCGTTTACACACTAAACGGACGCATTTATGAACATTAAATTATTATATATTATATTATATTATTATATAATATATTATTATTATATATTATATTATTATATAATATATTATTATTATATATTATATTATTATTATATTATTATTATTAGCATTTTATTATATTCAATTAAATTTAAGCTTTACTTACCAATCAAACATTTGCACCATTATAGGTTTTACATTTACATTTTCAATTGCATGTACAGAGTGATTCACGAAAAACTGTAGCGAACTTTCAGGAATGTTCTATTGAAGAAAATAAAGAAGAAAGTTTACATAAACGTAGGTTAGGGAATGCTTCATTAGCGTAGACAACAATTCACAGATATTAGTCTAGTGGTGTTAAATCAGGCGACCATGGAAGCCAGTAATAAGCCCTCGTTGAGATCTTTTCAAGGATACGTCGTAAGTGGTACTTATTTTCATTGGTTCTAGAGTAAATAGTCAAATAAATTTTTAATTAATGAACTATTTAGATGTTACAAGGGACCCATAGGTCTTCAACTGCTTTTATTTTTTACAACCTTTTCTTTTAAACATTTACAATATATAATAATTAAACGTTCATGATAAAAATAGCAATAAAAACAGAAATGAAAAAAATATTAGAAGTTATTAATAAAGTTTCATATACTTTTCTTTTCTAAAAAAAATGTGTATATGTAATTTAGTAGGCGTACAAGGAAGTCATTTGTTGTACACATTAGATTTTTTCATATGAAATTCGTAAACTTATTTTATTTGTGTGTTTTTCTAAGATTTGTAGTTTTTTGTTTTGTTTCTTTGTTTTTTTTTTTAACGGATAAAGTATCTGCAATAACCAAAATATAAATTTCTAGTACTTTAAGCTTTGTCCCTAATTTTACTATTTTTGAAATATTTAGTTTTAAATTTCTTTTTGCCCATTATCTATTTATATTTTCAAGAAATGCATTTAAATATTATTAGGGAAAGTTCATCGCCTTGCCTTACCTCGGTTTTTATTTCAAACTGATCTGGTAATTCACCTTGAAGTTTGACTTTTAAAAATGTTTCTGCCAATTTTTTAAAATTTTATTATTGTTTTATTATTAATTCTAAAATTTTCAAGACGTTTAGAGAGGAATTCACAATGTATTGAGTTGGATTTTATTTTTATCACAGATTTTCTTATAAATAATATTGTTGGGTTAATTTTTAAATTATTTATTTAAAAAATAATAATTATTATTAAGAATCACTAAAAAAAATTACTTTTAAAAGATTTTTTTGTTTTCAATACGTTAAAATAGTCTTAAGGTTTCTTAGAAAAGATAAGATGCTGTTTCGAAATTATCCTGCTCTATTTATTATTTTTTTAAGATTTGTATTTATATATATGTATATATACATATATATATGTAATAGACAAATCTATAGATGTAAAAGATCAATTATCTTAATTACGTAACATTTTTTTTTAATGTGAAATATGGATTCATTTGTACAATGATTCCCTCTGGAATCACAAAACTTTAGTAATTTTTCTTTCAGTTGTTCCTTTTTGCCGATACTTAATAGCAGTGGTAATACGTGTTTTGACTTTAAATTTCAGTCTTGTTTATATTGCCAAGTCGATTTATATAAAGTTAAAAAAAAAATCAAACAAAATAAGATGAAAAATTGGTTTAGGTAACAATGTACGTGACTACACAGCAAATTAAATTGAAAAATAAATTTTGGTAACTAATACAGCATGTCTTGTACGTCCTTGTCAATTCAAAATAAAATATTTTTCTCATATGTACATTTTTTTTCTCCATAGTGTAGTATTAACAATACGCTGAAAAATTTACCTTAATTTTATTTCAAAAAAGTTTAAAAATACTACAAGCCCATTAAGTGCATTTATTGTAACTTATATGAAATTACCGAAACCATTTTGAAAATTCTTACTATTTGTTGGATAACGAACCATTAATAATAAAAATTGAGTTCTAAGGTTTGCTGAAATTAACTTTTGTAGAAAATTTTCTAGTAATTTTATACCAAATTGGAAAATATTAAAAACCTTATTATTTAATAACAGTTTTATGGTACTATCAGTGAATTGATTATGACAACGCTTACTTGTGAGATTGTTTTTTAAACCTACTTCTATTTTGCTTTCCCGGTGAATATCTAGAATAGTTATATTAAAAGGGATAGTGGGGTGATCATATCGAAAATGGGGTATCGAATTTTTTCCAAATCTTACGTTTTACGGTCCACTAGTTCATCTAGATCCAAAAATCATATGTATATATAAATCATATATATATATTTGTCGCAGTGCTTTTGGCCTTTATCACAGGATTAACAAAACCGATTTTTTTCAACATTGGCTCAAATATTTCTATATATGGCGCCGTTGATGTGGCTTTTTTTTAATTCCTTAAAGGGGTGGGGGAATATCGCGTAAAACCCAATTTCGATTTTCTTCAAAGGCATTTTAGAGAAAACCATATAAAATCAGATTTATTATGACCTACACAATGTAGATGTAAATAAACCAAAAAAATATTTTAAAAAGATCAACCACCACCTCTTAAAATTGAATTATATGTGGTTTTGTTTCTTTTGTTCTATCTCCTTTCGGTTTAAATATTTTATTTTCGGTATATTTTTTTATACTTCATGTATAAATGTTCAATGATTTATTTAAATCCACACCTTTTAAAGTGATAGACACTGGACCTAAAATACAGAAAAGACTTTTTTGAAATCTGTTTTCTTATTTTTTTATTATATGTTTAAAAAATTTCACATGTTTTACAATTATATCATTTTATTTATTTATTACTATTTATTTTTTAATAAAAGATTTAATCTTTACAATTGTTATACATTTATTGGTCACAAATTTAATTAGATAACAAAATTTCAACCTCTAGACTTCATGATACTTATAAATTTTTAAAAGTTAGTAATAAGCGTACTATTTTATTTTAAGACTTCATTTCATATTACTACAGATCAAATGAATTTTAGTCCGAAATAAACTAATTTTAAAGCAGGAGAGATGGCTGGAGAGATAGCAAGCATGGGGAACTGGGGAATGAGTTGACCCAGTTCTCGAATGCGCCATGCTCTTTCACCGCAGGGAAGCATGTCTGAGAGAATTCGACATGCTAACCCCCAAACAATATCACGTGAACTATGCTGTCGAACAAAGGGAAGTGGTACGCGGTATTGAGGATGTTTGTGTCAATTATCTGAATAAAGATGGCGGAAGAAGTGCAAGGATGAATTTCCCCTGAATTTTCCTTGGGGCTGTGTTCGTAATAAAAGAAGGTTCGGCTCCCAGTCTAGTAACAGATAAAAAAATAAGTTGTTGGTAACTGTTTTTAATTCGTTGCTAGTTAAAAAAACTGAAATTTTATGAAGAATTTTAATAACAGAACTTTTATTTGTGTTTTAGAATGGGTATTATAAAATTTACTTAGATTTCAAACGATATATTCATAGTATTTCAGTTAAGTCTCGTCTAAAAATAATTAAAAGCAAATAAAACAGAGATTTTTTATCAATAACCTTTGACCTTCCTAGTTGTAGAAATATATGTTGGTGTAGATAAAACGAGAAAGTATACAGATTGGTTAAAGCCATAAAAAAAAAACATTTTTTAACAAAAGAAAAAAAATTAGATTTAAATAAACAGTAAATAATTTTCAAAAAAAATTTATTCCAGTGCTTCCAAGATTAAAAAATTTATTTTTGGTCAGACGGAAGCTTGTACGTATGCATGTACTATGTTTGAACGTTGGTCTGTATTTGGTCTTGCTTATATCTCTGAACCCTGCTGACCGATTTTCTTCAAATCTGTTAGACAGATATTACTTTCGAGGGGGGGGGGAAGAATTATTAAATTTTTACAAAAATTGCCTCTACCATATGAGGAATATGGTAGCTATTTTTCAAAATATACCTTGTAAATAAATAACTATCCATAACGTTTAATGAAATGCATATACCCATTATAAATTGAGTCTGTATTCTTTACATTAAATAAAATACTCTTACGTGCTGACTGTTTTGTACTCATATATCTTCGTATATGTACACACACTTAGACATTAATTCGTGTAGGGCCAGGGAGGCAACCCAAATTGCTGAGGATGCCTTGTTCCGGGACACATGCCCCGGGCCGAGCGCAATCATTGCGCTATAAAATTTACATACGATTCAGTAGGACGATAATCCATTAAAAAATATTTTAAAATGAATTGAAAAATCCAATAATTTTCTTTTGAATAATTTTACTGTCTTGAGCGCTAATCAAATTTCCAGATATGTAAAGCTATCACGTTACTTACTTTTCCTCTAATTAACGTATTGCTATTATTTTGATATTCTTAATAGGTAATAAGTAAACCTTGGTATGTTGCACATGTTAAAGACTCTGTTAAACATTTTAAGGATTATATATATATATATATATATGACGCGTAGTACACAAAAAAGCTGCTGGAAGACCTCCCGTTTCGGTGGAAGTTGTGGATCGAGTAATAGAAACTTTTCAGAGAAACCCGGGTAAGTCGAGTCCAGAACTGGGAATGCCACAATCGAATTGGATTTATCAAAGACAGGGTGTACGCAACGAAGGTTGTCAACATCAATGAACGAAAAAGAAGAATCGGAGGCATTATATTCTTCGTAATGTGTGAATATCATCCAGATATTTTATTAACCAAAAATGATGCTCTTGTAGAACTTGTTTGAAGTTAGTAGATCTTGTAAACAAAACTGTTTCAAATGTCCTCTCTTCAACAATAAAACATGCATGTAAGTACCTTGCTTTGTTATTTTTTTTATTAACATCTAAATAATTTATGATCAACCTGTAGTATATTTTAATACTATATTTTTATGTGAAGTTGTAAGAGTCAGAAACATGAGTAGTAAAAATATTTGCACTCGGAAATATTTAAAGTATTGTTGTGGAACAGACGAGTTGAATGAACAAAATGAAGCATGAGGAGAAGAGTCTGGAGAAGATGAAAAAGGAATAATTAAATACCAACGAAGAAGGTGTTAATTGTCAGTCTATTGACGTTTTTATCCATCCGATGAGTATATAAAGAAATAAATACAAAAAAAAAAAAAATAGCCTTGTATATGTGACACAAATCGAAGAAAGAAGTACTAGGGAAAGAAATAAAGGAAAATGTTCAGGATCATGAAAAGTGTAGAATAAAAAGTTAATACTTATTAAGAAGAACGTTTTTTAATTGATAAAAACTATAATAATTCTGGTTTTTGCAATTTCATTTTATGGCTGCCTATGATTATGTGTTTCAACAAAATCTAATAATTTACTATAGCAAGTTACATCCAACAGCAATATTTGCGTAGCGACAGCGGTTTTCTGTCCTCTGAGGAGCCTCTCTATAGACTAACAACATCCCCCTGCACTCAATTAACAAAACCACCCGTTCTGTTGTAACATACCATTAATCCCTTTCCATCGTTTGTATCCTCTCCTGTCTCTTTGATCTATTTCACGTCCCAAATCACCCTACCCCCCCCCACACACACACATACTCGCACACACACACACACACACACACCCACACACCCACACACACACACATATATATATATATATATATATATATATATAGAGAGAGAGAGAGAGTTACATGAACCTTTATTACTAACACAATCATATTACGATCTGGCCACAACCACAAAATGTACATCAAGGTTACTAGTAGTGCTTGTCTTCTATTAGTCATTAGTCAATCACGCTAACGGGCAAGCTTAAGCTAACTGAATTAATGTGTTTTTTTTTTTTTTTTTTTTTTTTTTTTTTTATTAAGCATCCACGCAGCAACTGGAACCACCGTTAGGTATTACATTAGCCGCTGCGCAGTGCTGTGGCAGCAGATTATCCTACTGTCCCCCAGTCTCACCAAAGCATCCTGACCCTCCGCTTGTGGAGTGAATATAAACCGTGGATAACAACAATGCTAGGCTTAGGGGGAGGAGCCCTCTGGCTAGATTGTAATGGCAACCGAAGCGAGCTCTGTGGCCCTGAGGTAGGCCTGTGACCCCGGAGTCGGCTCCGGGATTTTGTAGTGAGTGAATGATTCGTAAATAATCAACACAACATCAGACTTTCACATAAAAATTTATTTAACACAAAAACAAACACTAATTACATTTACAAAAAAATTATACAAAACAATTTAAACTATCGCGCAGCGAAAATAAAGCAGTGTCACCGATCGGAATTACGATACATAATGAGCCAATCCACAGTCCCCTCGTCTTGCTTATATACTATCCGTTGAACTTTTAGAAATCACTAAAAAAGTCTATTTGCTTCTATTTTTAATATCTACTTTATTTATAAATACAATTAATTCCAAACTGAATAAATAATTATATTAATTATAAAACTAAACTTTTTCAATGTAAATTGTCAAACAAAAATTCATTCTTTTGTAAAAAATACTAATGCAAACAAAGATACAACCTTACTGCTTCTAGTAGATTCCATAATTCTCTGCCAAATTCGAAATGACATGATTACCCACAACAAAGACGGAACTATTTTAATATTATTAAAAAAATACTATTATTAAATATTAACATAAAAATTTAAGAATGTTTATTACTTTAATTAGTTATTTATTTATTTTGTCGACTTCAATATATATGGGGAGTTATAATAATTTTGATAAAAACCGTGTACTACAACAATTTTCCTGGTCCGGTTTGGGCCCCAGAAATCCAGGAGTGGAGCCCTTGGTCAGCGAGTGAAGCGAGCCCCGATCGGCTAGTTGTTACATAAAAACAATAATAATAATAAAACAAATATTTAATAAAAGTAATGTTATAAACTGAAGGAAATATGTTCTGCATATATATTAGTTGGAAAGGAAATACATGTAAAACAGACATTGGGAAATCAAATTCTAAAAAAGAACTTTCCTTGTGTTATTGATCTTGTAAGAAAACGACATCGTGACATCTAGGTCAACTTCAAATAAAATAGAAAAGAGAAAAAAGTAATGCATGTGACATTAATATTTGAACCTGGTGAATAAATCTGACATGGTTATTCTATAAATAGAAATAACTGAAATTTGTTTATTAACAAGTAGAAAAGTAATATCCTTTCCGGTAATTGAAAGATGTCTCTTTCATTCATTTGATTTTAATTAGAAATTTATTTTATGGAAAAAATATTACTTATGCATGGAAAATGCATTTGTTGTTAATTTTAATTTGCGTAATTAATTAATTTAAATTACATTAATTTTACATAATATTTTCTATTAGTATACAAAAACTACTTCTGTATTGATGATATTCTTAATAGGATAAATATAAAAATATTAATCTTATAAAGAATTTTTCTCCAGTTATTTTAATCTTAAATAAATATCTTATGGATGAACTGAAAATTTTAAATTTTTAATCAGGTGATTCACTAAGTTTTTTTTTTTTATCGTTGGAGGAGGAAAAAGCTCTACCGCGCGGATGGTAGTGTCAGGCTTTCACCGACTAAAACTCCCCCGTGCTCCTCCTCTTCGAGGCCGGACCCTCAATTAAGCATTTCGCAGCCTCGGAGGGGTGCCTTTGGGTTCAGAAGGTATCCGAAGTCCCCGTGCGTCATTATCGCACCTATTCGAGCAAGCTCGGACAAATGACAACTCAGTAGAGAGCTGTTCTTCACTCCTTTGCCCACCGGGCCTGTTCTTCATCACTGCACGGTGGCCTTCATCTTTGCTCTTTTCCAAAGCAGGCTGATCATCGATCCCTCTTCCTTCACTTTATCGTCTCGGTGTTTCTTGTTTTTTTTTTTTGTTTATTGCTGTTATATAACCCGCTACTATACAATACTGATGCTCACTGCTCAACATCAACTCTACTATATTGTCTGCAGTTAATATACCAGTAACCTGTTGACAGTGCATTCTTTCTAGGACCCATCGCATGCACTGAAACACTAAGTGTTCAGCTGTGTCTTGCTGTTCGCAATAAAGACACAACGGGTTATCCGCACGTCTCCTACCGTGTAGATATGATCTGAACATCCCATGTCCAATTGGACTAGCCAGTAGTTCAACTCACCGTGCTTTCTATGCAGCCAGTTTTAGATGCTGTTAATCAGTTTGCGAGTCCAACGTCCTTTTTCTGAGTTTTCCCACATTCTTTGCCAATTCTGATCTAGTAATGCATACGCAGCGTCTTTGTTTTCCCCCTGTGACACTCTAACTCGCATCATAGCCAACTGTCGCACAGGAGGAACTCCTGCTATAACCAGTACAGCATCAGTCGAAAGAGACGTGTAGGCCATCGCGATACGTAGTGCTATGCCCCTCTGTACCTTTTCCAGCCTTTTATTGTTGACATCTACCTCCACTACTTTATACCAAGTAGTAACGCCGTACAGCATTACTGAGTTCACAACATGGGCATATGTCTTTCTTTCCCTCTCTGATGTCTGATCTTGGGCCTCTCGTATTACGCATGAGACGGCTCAACGCCATTACTGTTCTTCCTGCCTTGGTTGCCACTTCTTTAACGTGTTTTGAAAACTTCCTACATTGATCAAGCCAAATATCAAGGTACTTCTCTGATTCCGTCTAAGGTACAATGCTCTCATCTATCACAATTCGCAAGGGAGGGAGCGGTCTTCTGCCCGCCATACAGACAACTGTAGTTTTTAGATTCATGAAGTCTGAAACAAACTCAAGACACGTTCTACTAGTAAAAATAAAGAAGAAAGTTCATATAAATATATAGGTTTTAGAACTCTTCGTTAGCGATTGTCTTTGGAGATTTCGCCCTAATTTCTACGACTTTGGTAAAATTTAGCCTTAAATTATAAAAATTTGTTTTGTAATACTGAAAATTTGGTTTTGTTGAATACCAAGTTAAATTTTATTCACAATTTTATACGTTTTGTTTTTAATAATATTCAACATTCTTACGTTTGTTTCTGTGGAGTTTATTCATACCATTTTACTCGAATCAAATTCTCTACAAATTCTGTTTAAAGCCTTTATGTTTTTATTGCTCACTTAACAAATTTATTTTACCCCAAACATAAACTAATAAAAAGTGTGTTTTCGGCTACAGATATTTATTTTTATTTTTAAAATTTTTTATTTTACTCCAGATTTCTCTAAGATGACTAAAAATACAGTTATGAGACCTAGATTATTTTAAAATAAATTTTCATTTAAACCACAAGATTTATCTCTTAATTTGACTTAACTTCAACTTAATTGAGTATTTTTTTTTTTTACAAGAATGATAATTGTAAATAATTCATGCAGTGATGAAAGCGATGTATAAAAATACGGGTAAATTCAGACTTTCTTAAACAAGTTTAACAACACATATGTTATACTTTATTTAGTTGTGTAGACAGCAGTTCAAAATAATCACATTCGAAACGAAACGATTCATATACAATAAAAGAGGTGTAGGGTTTGCTAGTTATTTCTGTTCAGTAATAAGAGGATTGAAACAGAGTAGGACTTCCTAATCATTCTTTCTTTCGGAATGGTTGGTATAAGACTGGTTAAAACAAAGTAACTGCATTTTAGTTAGTTTTATATAAGTTGAATATATGTATTCAGGTTGTTAAAGAAATCTATATACTCAGCATCATACACATATATAAATATATATATTGGTCACGTGTTCACGATTCGACAAGCGTATTAAGAGATATTACATGTAAAAACGTTTTAAAAGTAGTAATTATTTACTCTAGATAAGTTACTATGTATAAAATAAATCAAATGTATATCGAAAAATACAATTCTGATTTTGCAATAAATTTATAATAACTAAATCAAAATTAAAAGTAGTTATAATACAATAAAAAGTGAGATAATAATTATAATATTAACAATGAAAGAACACTCCGAACAGCTTTCCGTATTTAACAGCAAACAAGATCACTATTCCTAAACAGTATTCTTTAGTGATGCACTCTTCGCTCTTGCGCTCGACTGTTACCGGAAACTCACTTTTAATACTTCTCTTTTACCGCTCACTGAACTGATGTTTGGAACGGAACGCAAGGATGTTGGAGGGTATAACACTTTCCTACCTATTACAGTATGCGAACTTAACCGCTCTTAGCTCTGAATTTTTCTAGTAATCTGACGGATAATAAATACGAGTAGTAAACTTGCCGGTATTAATGATGAATTTTGTGAATTTTGGGACTACATTTCGATTCAGAGGAATTTTCAGTTGCAGGAACCCCACTGAACGATTTGCTTGTAAGCTTATTATCCAGGACGTGCTCCCTTTCTGTCTAGAATGAGCAGAGAGCCTTAAAATTAGAAGCGACCCTTCCGTAAGGGGTGAGTGCCGGAAGCGATTTTAGTCTGATCTATACGAAACTACTGTAACACTCCAGTGCAAGTCGGTTGAATTAATCTAGGATAGTCATTGCTAGTTCTAGTTCAATCATTGACATTAATTAAATAAAGCATACTATAGCGGAAGTAGTTTTTGGACTGATTGTTCGCTGGTCCTCAGCAGTACTTATATCTCCATGCTTAGAGGTATTGACCTGTATTAAAGCAGGTCAAATTCTTTCTAAAAAGAATTTCTTTGTTGTTTGCTCTGGATTTTCTTTTCAATATATTTATCAATTTATGTTGTTCATTTTCTTTCTCTTTCTTATTCTGACACTTTCTATTACTAAAAGCTTCTCTAGCCGTTAAAACATATATATATATATAAAACCGCGTTCTAGTTATTTTATGTGGAATCTATGTGATTTTTATTTACTTTTTACAGAAAAATGATGGATTTAACTATTTTTTTTTTTGGAATTTATTATTTTATTTTGTTTATTTTTTAAATATTTTAATTTAGAATTCTGAAACGAAATAGGACTGGATAACGTGAATCTCTCAACTTAAATTGATGGAATAATTTAAACTACATATATGTAGTTTTGTTCCCTCAATTCTATTTACAGAAATGAGAATTTACGCTAGATAAACAACATCAAAGTTTCAAACAAGTGGATTATCATTACTATTTTGTTTACTAAGCTATTCTCTTTTCCTTTTCATTCAATTATGCATATACTATATTTTATATTTTATAAAATTGCACTATATAGTTTTATAACTTAAAGATTAAAATAATAAAAAGCAAACTAACGTACAATAGATCTTAGATAAAAAAAAGATTATCTCAGCCTTAATAATAATAGTTATTTGTAACCTATTTTAATTTAACTTTTCGTCTAAATAAAAATGTGCGTAAAATCTGCGTAAATATGAGGGAATGTACATGAAGTGCGAGCACAAAAATTATCAAAGAGTGTTAAATGGATAAAAAGCTGATAAATGATACAGTAATAAGGATAATAATTGAGAATAAGGATATTAAAGTAGAATCCACTATTGGATAAATTTTAACTAAATTCTAACTTTATATATGTTGATAAAACTGATGCACTGCTTATCAGACAGACATAATATTGCTAATCATGAGAATACAATTCTCATTAATGACACATATTAATTCTGTTGCTCATTATGCGAAATTTCTATGTGAAGATAAAAATTTTCTTGGTAAGATAAAACTGATTTCTCTTTCACTAAAATAAACCATACTCTTTTGCTTTAAAACATCTTAATAAAACTCTAAACTTGTCCCAATCATTAATTTTTTATTATTCCTACTTATACTCTCGTCTAAAATAAAACATCTTCCTCTGATGCCCCCTGGGAAAATCAAAATTAGACAGTCATATCGATTTGGCGCTTATTAATATAAATTATTTAAACAAATTTTTAGAAAATTAAAAGTATTAACTTATCTATGTAATTTTTTAAATCTGCAAACTTTTAAGTGCTCACTTTTTCTTTAAAAGAAACAAATATCTGACTCAATATAAAAAAAACCATCCTCATGATCTCATGAGGATGAGATCTCATCCTCTATTCTCATGATCTTCCTTATGGTCAAATATCAGACCATGAGGAAGAGCGGAAGGATTGGAGAAGAAAAATGCTTAAAAATATTACAAACCGAGAGATAAATCGGCTGGGATTATAGTTGAGAAGAAAGTGTCTGCTAAAGACTGCTATCGAAGAATGATGATGATGATGTACCAAAAGGTTTACGACTTGTCTTGCGAAAAACGAACGTACATGAATAATAGTTCTCTCTATATCGATGATGGACAGGCACGCATCATCGCAGGTCAGGAAAAGGATTTGAACCCAGAGGTAATTAGAAAGATACAGCGGTTTCTAGAAGAGTGTAACGTCCAGCTATACAAACGGCTGTACAATGAACCTTCGGACAATGCTCATCTCGTTTTTGAATATACCTCCAGGCACACACATGGACCCATCCTCGGCGATAGACCTCAAAATACGGAGGTAGTGTGGTCATCAGCTACGACTCTGAAGAAGTGAGACCGCGAACACTTTGCATCTGGAAGAAAGGTGAGTGGCGACCGCGCAAAATTGACGCCTTTCATCCTCTAATGGAACCTTTCCAGTACCCCTTGTTGTATCCACAGGGGATTCCGGACTGGCACGTAGGAATAACCCATAAGAGCGGAAAGAAACTGTCGCAGATGAAGTACACGAGGTGGCTTTTACTATCTCAAGAGAGATTTTGGATCGTCTTTCGGAAACCTGGCTCGTTGATATGTAAGCGAGGATAGATGAAGAGAGGCTCCGATTCATCCAGCATTCGCAGAGGAAAGGAAATAAACCGGAAGGCCTGAGAACTGCACCTGTCGATGAAGTTGAGATGCTGTTAACAGATGAAACAAACCGACTGAAGTATTAGAGCGAAATGTACCGGGAGTTATCGCCAACGGCGAAACAGTAGCAGGAGACGGACGAGCACCACCAGGGCGTATTTATTTACCACAAATTTACACTGGCGGTCAGCGGTACATGAGAGTAAATTACATGAACGCGATGGCGTTGGTCTCACGACTAGTAGGGCCTACTTATTTTCTGACGTTCACCGCATATAGACGATGGGAAGAGATAGTACATTCTCTGCACTCCAACAGCAAGCAAGAGGCTTACTTTTGTAACCGGGTGTTCAACTTGAATTTTTTGGAGTTATTGAGGGATATTACATCAGGCAAATGGTTCGGAGAGTTGACCTACATAGTGTGGGTGATAGAATTTCAAATGTAAGGGCTACCGCACGTGCATATCTGCTTCATGGTCAAGGACGGGCCAATTCAAAATTCTGAGATCGATCGCGTAGATCATGCGAATATTCCCAGCAGATCAGAAGCTGGAGGAGAGCTCCGCAAGCTAGTACTGAAGCACATGCGGCACAGATCGGGCGGCCCGAACTACACTGAGAGTCCGTTGTAGGATAAAGATTTACAAAAGGTCACGAAGTTTTATCCTAAGCCTTACAATGAAACGACACACACAGATGAACGAGGCTTTGTGCTTTAACAAAGTGTTAAAACTGTTACAACAAAACTTACAACTGTTAAAACTGTTTTACAACAAAGTTGTAAAACTGTTTACATATGTAGTTACAGTTAAATACGTAGTCTCTGCTTTAAGCAGACTACGACCGTTGGATTGTCCCGTATAACGCAGCATTGCTGTTAAAATATCAGTGCCACATAAACTTAGAGATAGCTTTCACCCGAAGAGTAGTGAAGTATATGTTCAAGTATATATCCAAAGGATCTTCCCTTCGGCGAATGAATGTTCTACAAGGAGAAGAAGAGCAAGATGAAGTTGAAGAGTTCGTGACGAAACGGTATATAGACGCGACTGTTGCAACGTGGCGTATACTAGAATTTGATGTATCAGGACGTGAACCAAAAGTACAAATTTTTCCCGTCCACCTTTACGGTAAACACACCGTGTTCTATCACCCCGGTGAAGAAGGAAAAGGCTTTCGACAAATCTACGTCGAAATTAATCATTTATTTTGGTAGGCCGAAATGTTACGAATTTGATAAAAAAAAATTTGAATGAAATTTTAAACAATTCACAAAACACCTGTGGATGTAGTGTAAGTACCTCCTAGACAAAGTCTATTAAATTATGTCCGGTTTTCCTGGAAACAGTGCTTATTATATTACTAATATACTAAGATTATTTTTAATACTAGCTAAACCTTTTCACAATCATACGATCGGCAGTTTATTTTACAGTTTAATTATATCGTTGAACTGCTCAATTTTATAAACTTCAGTATAAAATGAGCGAGATCTACTGGTCACAGAAATTATTAGGTTATTAAGCTAATTCATTTAATTATATTTGATTATTTATATTGTAACAAAATTTTCTTTACAAGTCTTCAAAGAATAGAAATATTTAATAAATCTTTTAGTATAATTATAGAATATTATAAATTATTAATAATATTAATGTAATTAGTTAATTATTAATAATACCTAATGCAGCAACGCTTCTCCATCTCATTACAATAGATTTGGTAATTTGTAAGTAATTACCGATAATTAATCTAGTATTATTATTAGATCGCTTAAACTGCTGAATCAATGTTCAAACTGAATCGGAGATGGCACCGTTTACGTGAATCAGTATTCAGTTGTTATACCGATATGTCACTAAAACTATACATATTTTTCAAACGAATTCAAAAAAAAGCAAGTTCTCAATTCGGCAGACGTATTTTTAAATGTTCCTCTTTACTGAATAGATCGAGTTTGGTAATTTTAGGTTTTTTTATTTATAGAAGAAAATTCTTTTTTGGTCCTGATTTCTGCATATAAACAGGAGGAAGAGAGTTCAAACGAAAAATTTAATTTTTTTTATATACCGTTTAAAAATTTTGTCTGTTTTAGGTATCCGTTTTTTTATGGTGTAATGTTATGTAACTTAATTATTTCCATAGGTTAGCATTTTAACGAGAAAATTTTTATAATTTGGCTGATAAACAACTGTAGAAAAAAGTAATATACATTCGAGAAAGTCTTACCTCTTATTCAGTTGCAGTCTTATTACGTCATTTCTCTGCATCTCTTTTCCTATTTTTATCAGGATTCAGATTTTTCACCTTTGCGTCCACTGTTTTTCATATAAACTATATTTTTGTATGCTTATCAAATTTTTTTTTCGTATATAAATAAAACTGAAAAATATAAAATTAAATTATGTTACAGTAAAGATTAAAAAAATAAATCGATAAATCTTCTCAAAAACAGAAAATAATAATTTTTTTTTTCAGTTCATTAGGTTTTGACTCTTTGAAATCGGCTCCAAATTAAGGATTAATAAGTTTTTAATTTGGCACCGATTTCTAAAAGTTGGCAGATGAATAATTTTTAAAAAAAATTGTTTTCATTACTTTTTAAAACAGTTTTATAAAATTAGTTTTATTTTTTCACTATTTCTTTAAATGTAATTTAACATTTAATAGTTATGACAGACAACAAGGATAAATAATAATATAACGAAAAAATAGTCGCTACATGTAATACTACTTGTTCGTAAAATAATACTAAAATATAACATTTTGTAGCAAACAAGAATTGTTTTCTTTTCTTGCTAGACTACTTCAAGAAACTTTTATTAAATAATCTGTACATATTAAGCGTTATTAACAGTAGCAGCAACCCAAATATTACATGATGTATGAAAATTAAAAAAAAAAAAAAAATTCCGTCAAAACCTTTTTAACTCACCAAGTGTTCTAACAAACAAAAATACTTAAAAATTGGAGTTCAAGAATACAATTTAAATAATGTGAGTGGCAGGGTTCAATAACACTATAATGCAAAATAAAATTTAAAAAGATATCCAATGAGTTAAATAACAGATACTGTTCTCAATTTTAACTTTTAGAAATCAGGAACAAATTAAGAGCTATTACTTATCAAATCTTAATTTGGCGCCAAATCTTAACAATAAAAATTTTGAAAAATAATTATTATTTACATTTTTAGTGCAGCTAATTTTTTTAAAATGAGGTTTATTTGTATTTCTTTTTTAACCCACTTCAAAAAAGGGGTTAATGTATTCGACCGCATATTTTTTTTATGTTTGCTCACGCATGATCTTTTTTCCTATTAATCCGATTGAAATAAATCTGGTTGCAGTCTACTCAGCTGTTTTTCGCAGTGGTATCGTAGGGTTGAAATAAATGTTTAGATATAAAAAATTGGTCTGAAAATGACAAAAAACATTTTCGATGTCAGGCGGGTGGATAGGGACACTGGGAATCCCTATATTCAATATGTATACGTCACGTTAGATAGTGTTTTACGGTCTTCTGTAGGGCAGGTAATGTTAGTTTCTGCACAAGATATGTAGCACAGTTAATAAAATCATTAGAAATTGAGATATCTCGTCTGAAATCTTTCATACCCAATATACGTATATTATTTACAAAATAAAGTACCAATAGGAGATAGTGGAAATCTTATAATTCTATATACGTGCATCATATTACATGGTCTTGATGTTTGTTCCATTTTTTTTTAAAAATAATTATTATTTTTATATAATATAGAAATAGACCAAAGAACTAGAGCTTTTGCGAAACCTGATGCTTGGTAAAAGTAAGAAAATGAACGCATAGAACAAACCTAAATTCCCACGATTTATTTAATTTATTCATCGTATTTTGTGTATTATGAGAATATTTATAATAATTTCCCTTAAATCTTCATATTTATTTTCAGATAAATATATATATATATATATATATATTATTTATTTAAATAGTTGTCAGTTTACTTATTATGAACTAAGAGTTTTGAAAGTATTGTACTCTTTATTTATCTGGTGTTTAATTACAAATATTTTGTAATTACAACAATATTGAAAATCTTGTTTTGTTTAATGCCTGGTTAAAATTTATTACATTTTGATATTTAGTTTGGATTAAACTTCAGAATTCTTATATCTCTTGTCAGTTTCTGTGAATCTTCTTCATATCATTTCATTCATAATCAAATTGTTTGCAGATTTCGTTTAAAACTTTTATTACCCATTTAACAAAGTTATTTTGCGCCAGACATAAAATATTGTGTTTTTCGACTCCAATCTTTTGTATTTTACCACTGATGATATCTCGAAATTATTACAATTACAGTCCTGGGGCTTATTATTTAAAATTTTTTAAATCAGATTTCATATAAGATCATTAAATCTTCTTTCCTAATTTGGGTCCCAAGAATTAGAAATTCTGACCTCATTTTATCGAAGGCGCAGAAATCAGGGCGAAATCTTTTTCCACCTGAAGCATTTCCAGACTTCTGTTTATATGAACTTTCTTCTTTATTTTAATCTGTAGCACATGTCCTGAAAGTTTGTTACATTTTTCTTGAACCATTCTGTTCGCTGTATAATTGATCATTTTGTATTTATTTATTTTCTAATGAAAACAATCTGAATTATTCAATTAGGCTATTTGAAAAAATTGTAAGACGTGATCACTAGAGGGTTTCTTTCTATAAAATAAAGAATCATCGAAATTGTTCAATTTGCTCAAGAATAATCATTGAACATACACAAAAGCCGTATGAATTGAATATAAAAATTCCTCCTTTTACTGATGTTGGTTTATAATACAAAAAACTATCATAATTATTCAATGAAAAACTTACCTGATACACAGGTTACTAAAAGAAAAATTAAAGTCGATGAGACCACAAAACTTATAAGTACATAAAAAATATTACGGCTTAAGAAGTACCAACGGATTGAACCGTAAAATCGTTTTCCTTTTATTGAAGACTATTAAAAGACAGTTATAAAAGTTAAAAAGATTATTTCAGTAATTTTTATAATAATTATAAAATATTTACAGAAAACAAAATTAAGATAAATTTGGAAATATTAATAAATAAATCAGTAATTATACAAATTTAAATGGATAGTTGATTTTAAATAAATTTTGATTGAATCATTTAAAAATCTTTTGCGAAATAACTTGAATTTAGTAATGAAAAAAATCTGACAACAAAGGTATTATACTTTCCTGGCATTGGTTATTTATTCTTATGCTGTAAAAAAAATATATATATGAAAAAAGTTTTAAAAATTAGAAAAATCTACATTTTTAAACTTTGATTGGCTACCCCATCCTCAATATTTTACTTTTTTAAATTTTTTTTTAGTTATTTACACTACTACTATGATTAAAGAGAGCTAAACAAATGCAGTTAAAAATATGCAATAATAAAAAGGTAGCTTTCTTCAATTTTTGCGGAAGGGAGAAAATTTGGGGGCCAGTTTTTTTAAATGATAAGATAAGCATTTACTGAGGTTAACATAAACTATGGTTATGTTTTGCAAAAAATAACCCCAAGAAAATTGAACCTAAATTAACTATTTACCCACCCCTTAAATTATTGACTCCAAACTTTTACCAAAAAAACTGCCCCATGCACACAAGTCTTTGTGCCAAATTTTATATCAAAATCAGTTTATCTTCTTAAAATTTATTAAGCTTCAAACACGCATAACATTTAAATAAACACAACTCAAACACATACATTTCCGTACGTACGAACATTACCCAACACAATTTTTTTTTGTTTTTTGGTCATCATGAAACGTGGAAAAACAAAAAAAAAACCCATAACCACTTTTGACTGAATACTACATATTCCTCTTGCATTATGATGTTCTAGAAAAGAGGTGTCAAACTCAATTTTGCAGAGGGCCATATATTAAATTTAGAATGTGTAGGCAGGCCAGATTCAAACAAAAAAAAATGTACTGAATTATTATAACATTTTATTTATTTAATTATATAGTATATAATATACAATTGTTAAAAATCATATCAAAGTTATAAAAGAGGGTAGTTATTTTGAGCTCGAGGATCCAGATACCTGACTTCTCTTGTTTTTGACAAGCTCATTGATGTCAGGTATCATATTCG
>JAAAKQ030032075.1:6206-17146 GCA_010016005.3 Zanna intricata
TACCTAATATATACGAACTTATACTTTATACCTTACCTATATACACATTTTATGTTTTTGATATTAGAGGTGAATGGGAAATTAAAATTAATATATTTAAGTTCATGTTAATTTGTTTCAGTTAAGTTTACATAAAATTTCACCGGGTAAAACATGTTACAACCTTTATAAAAAAAGATTATTTTCTTTCTTTGCTCGAAGGCTTACAGCTTTCTTTGCACAGTAATTGACGTTATAATAATTGTGCAAAAAAATGAAGAAAAGTTTATTCTGTAAAATATTTATCAAAATTTGTTTATCCAGTAAAGTATTATTCTTCAATCATCCCAAAACACGAACAAACATACTTACGAACATTATCCCCAATATTTTTTTGGGCAAACCCCGGGCCAAATGTCGAAAGATGAAAAAAAACGCTTGCCTAATTTTTTGTCCGAATCATACTTTTATCTTGAGGTATAGCTCTATAGCTATGATGCAAGGAAATTATCGTTTAATGAGTTAGTGCCCCATGTACGTAATTATTAGTCATATTTAATATTTTAGTAGTTTAAATATTCAGGCTGTCCGAAGTTACTTACCAAAATGCAGGGCAACATATATTCATATATCCTTCACGAATTTTCCATGTGTTTTTTCACGTATCATAATTTTTCCTTTAATTTTATATTACTTTAAATATCCCAGCATTCCTGGTGAAGTGAGAAGTAGCCAGTCTGTTTCTTTTACCCGGTTCTTTTAGCCAGTCGGTTTCTGTGTTCATACTGTGAAGAATTATATTAATTTTTTACACGATAAATACTGAATTATTAATCTTTTGATGTAAAGTTATTATTTTTTTTGTTTTAGAAATACAACATGACACAAATATTTATGGAAATAATATATTTTGGTCTTGCTTTATACTCATTTTATGTGTTTGATGTTAGAGGTGAATGGATAACTACTGAGGTATGGGAAGTTGTAATTAATATATTGATATGTTTAAGTTAAGTTTACATAAAATTTCACCGTGAAATTCTTGTTACAACCTTTCGTAAAAATAGTTTATTTTCTTTTTTTGCAAAGTAATTGACGACAACAATTGCGCAAAAAATTAAAATTTTATTCTGCAAAAACGTTGATTTCCTTTGCGCAATCTTAAATCAGTAAGTGATCTTTATTTTTCTTCTTTTTTTTTGGTTTTGCGTAGGAGGAGGGAAAAGCTCTGCCAGTTGATATCTGCCCGCACAGATGAGAGTGTGGGGTTCTCACCCGTTAAAATACCTCCCCCTTCACCCCAGGAGCGGCCGGAATCACCTCTTGACATAACGTCAGCCACCCTGGTGGTCGTGGCAGCAGATTACCCAACCTACTGCCCGTCTCGTTCGGGGTCCTGCAGCGGAGCCCCCCCCTTCGGGGTCCTCTTCTCTCGTTACAGCGTGTCGACTCCCCGCTTGTGGGAAGCCGTCATGTTCCTCCTCCAAGAGGCTGCCCGTTCCGCCATACGCCTAACCTAAAGGGGCGGCAAGCGCATTTAAAAATGCGCGGGTACCCCTCCTCCACCAGTTCGCGATCTCTCAAACCTAAGAGCGGCCCGAATGCTTCATCGAAAGTACCCCGACCCAGTACACTATTGCGTGTGCTCTGGACCAAAGCATCCTCTGCAATCAGGCTGCCTCCCATACTCTACTCGTTCCCACGATATTTTTTTTTTTTTTTAAATTTTATTTATATATATATTTTTTTCCATCTCGCCGTTACACCCTCTGAACCTAATCCTAACTAAAACTACTTCTTCCCACTCTTCAGACCTACCCCAAAGACTAATCTACCTTACGCCTAGAACCCTCTAAATACATTTTTTAATTTTTTTTTCTCTTCGGTTTATATTTGCTTACTGTTACCTCCGGAGGTACCCTTCTACCTCTGACTGTCTAAAACCACATGCTCCTGTGTGTCTTCTGCCCCACAGTAGTAGCAATTAGGGGACTCTCATCGTCGGAACTTAAACAAGTAAGCACCGATTCCCCCGTGACCCGAAAGAAGCTGGGTGAGGTGGTAATTGACCTCCCCAAACTTCGGCTAACGCACCGAGGGCTCACCCATCCGTGGGATTGGACCCACAGCTCTATCCTAGGATGAGTCTACGAGTCCAGAGACCTTTCTCTGATGTCTCCCAGCCATTCTGCCACTCCTGTAGAAGCTTTTGTCTGGCAACTGTCTTGGGCACGCCCTCGTGCTTCCTCTTAAGCTTGAGAGATCGAAGTTTTATCGGAGGGACACCCACAATTGCTTCCGCAGACACAGTCCGGTATGCTGACGCTATTTTGAGCGCCGCTCTTCGTATTGAGGTGAAGCGGCGTTCATTACGCTTTACCTCTAAAGCATCATACCAGACTGGGACTGCATACATCATCATCGACGTGGTGACCGATAGTAGCAGCCGTCTCCTTCTCGCCCTTAGTCCATCCTTGTTGTTCATGATTCGACCCAGGTCGGCCAGCACCTGCTCCGCTCTTTCAGATGTTCTTCTTACTATAAGTGGGTGACCCCCTTGACCGCTTTAGCCAGGCTCCAAGGTATTTGGTTTCCCTGGCGTCTGTGACGATGTACCCATCGACCCTGACACGTATTGGCTGGAGTCTCCGTTTTCCTACCATGGCCAGTATGGCTGTCTTCTTTGGAGCCAGGGTAAATTGGTGGTCACAGAGCCAGTCACTCACCATCTGTACTGCAATGTTAGCGGTGTCCTCAACTTGTTCTTCTGTTTGTCCAGACACCAACAGGGCCAGGTAATCCGCGTACGCAACCGGCTGTACATTTGCTGTAAAGTCGATCTTCAGCAGGCCGTTGTACGCGATGCTCCACAGTAATGAACCCAATACCGAGCCCTGTGGCACCCTCCGTACATGTTTAACTCCATAGGACCCTCCTCGGTGTCAGCAATGAGGGTCCTATGTTCAAGTAATATTGTTGCCAGGAGGTAATCACTCACGACCCTGGCACGTAGTTCTTCAATAATGAACTTCCAGGGGAGCTATTAATAGCGTTCTGAACATCCAAGAGGATCACCAACGGGATTATCCTACAGCACCTGGTGTCCCCCGCCGTGTTTCTGGCCCATGCTCGTACATGCCGAATGGCCCATGTTGAACTTTCCTCTCCTGAATCCAAACTGGAGCGGTGAGAGTCCCCCCCTTGCATCAATATTATCCTGAAGACGCTCAGCTATCATTCGCTCATATATCTTCCTCAGAGTGTTGATCAGATGTAAAGGCCTGTATTTAGTTTCCTCCCCCGGCAGCATGCCGGGTTTGGGGAGCAGGACCAGCCTGCCGCGTTTCCAACACTCTGGAAAGCGCTCCTCTTCTTCTGCTGTGTTGATGGTGTGTAGCACGACCAGACGACGCTCGACGGTGTCGAGCACGACGATCGACCAGACAGCGAACGACCGACTCAGGAACTCTATCCGGACCAGGGCTCTTCTTAGGATTTCCCCGTTTAGCAGTCCACAGTAGTTCCTCCATGGAGAAGTGGGTGACCTCCACACGTTGTACTTCCGCTCTGTTGTCCTCTAGAACAATGAATAACGACAAAATAGCCCGTTGCGTTTGCCCTTTGGTAGGTCTGGGGAGACGTCTACCAAATCGCTTCATGACAATTTGGTATGCCTTCCCCCAGAGGTCAGAATCCAATTCGTTGACCAGGTTCTTCCAAGCATTTCGCTTGGATTTGATCTCCTCGCGATGTTTCCTCTTGACTAGCCGATAGTCATTAGCTATCTGTTCATGCGGGTCTCGGCCTCCCCTCCTTGCTCGGAGAAGCACCCTCCTCTTTGTCTATGATTCCCACCGCAAAGCGGCTATCTCCTGAGAGCACCAGTAGACAGGGTGTCTTCTTCCTCTTGCAGTTCTGAACTCTAGCCGGCACCTCTCCTCAAGGGCGGCCATCAAATGTTCCGGGATGGGGGGCTGCACAGGTCCAACCCCCCTGTCCGACGTGGTCAACTATGCGCAGGGTGACCTCCGCACCAGGCTTCCTGGTGCCAAGGACAACGATGGCCTCTCGGGCCTTGGCCTAGCTGCATCAACCTGGAAAGTGATGGCAAGATGATTACTGCTAAACTCTTCTTTCAGGATTCGCCACGCGGTAACCCTGTCAGCAAACATTTCGGTGGTAGCGGTGATATCGAGTACTGATCCTTCCCCCCTGCCGACAAACGTTGGGAGTCATGGGGAGTTAATGACCACTAGTCTTAACGACGACAGGGTGGAAGCCAGCTCGTATCCCCAAACTGTGGAGCGCAGTCCTCACAATTCCTGACAATGCGCGTTCAGGTCACTGGCAAGTATCGCCGGTTTCCTGAGGCCGCAGACAATGTCTCCCAAATCCCGTAGCTTTTCCGTCGCACTCCAAGCGAGATGCTGGGCTGCAGCGCACCTGCTCACGTTAAGTTGTAGGAACTTGGCCATTAGTTCCTACAAGACTTACTGCCCGTCCTGTAGGTCTGGCCCGCAGTCCAGGCACTTGGTGTGTGCGGTACAGTCCAGTCCAGTCTCTTGTGTCCCGAAGCACCACAACTATAGCATCGGCCGGACTTGTCCGGTCCCTTGCAAGATGAGGCTACATGGCCATTACCCCAACAACGATAGCTCGATTAGTCTTGCTGGCACCTCCACCCGGCACGACTGCCACCCAACCAGTAGTCTGCCAGAGGAGACAAGATGGTGTGCCTCCTTGGCTGGAAGAACTGCCGCAGCATTTTTTGTGGCTCCGTAAGCCGATCGGATGAACGTGATCATCGCCGTTGTGGTCTCTCCAACCTTTTTCCGTACTGCCTGCAGTAACTCTTCCTTTATAACCTCACAATCGAGATCTTTTGCACGTATAATCTCTTTTCTTGCTGGTCTTCCTCGATCCAACATCCGTACTTCAGGTGCGGCAACCGAAATTTTTTCCTTTAAGCTCTTTAGGATTATCTCCCCATCCTTCACCTCTACTTCAACAGTATCATCTTTCTCAAGGAGATGTTGCTTTCCGACATTACAATACCCACCGTTGTTTTTGCCTTCCGCAGCAGGTCCGCATAAGATACTCCCTGCTGCTATGGCTCCCTACTCAGAACTATAATACAGGCATTAGTTAGGGCCTTAGACTGCTGTCCGGTTTTAGGCACCGTTGACTCATCAACCCAGGTAGCAAGTCCCCCCGTGGCACGCAACTGGCTGCGCAGTTGTGCAGTCTTCTGGTTTGTATGGATCACAAACGCCTTTCCGTGCTTGTTCTGGGGGGGATGGCAAATCTGATACTTTCTTTGTTTTCTCAAAGGCCATCACAGGCCATTTTTTCCCCATCAAGTTTTTTATTTCTTCATCAGATCCCGTCTGTAGAGTCTGAATAACGTCCAGCCGCTTGTACTCACCTGTCTGTGTCCAAATTTCCTTGGTATCAGTCTGTTTATTGTCTCCGGTTTTGCGTCAGATGCTGTTTTGTCTCCGGAGTCGATTACGAAACTGGTACTTCCTAACTACTCCTGCCAGTACGGCAATCTCATCCGCGATAGCGTTTATCGGCCTTTTAGGCTTGTTCTTAGAACAAATCTCTGACAATCTGGATATCATTTGGAGTAGATCCCCAAGAGGATCTACTCTATCTTTCTTGTCTGCTTTAATTTTGTCTTCCTTCTCTTCTTTGTTTTTTATGCCTACATTGGACTTTCTCCTCCGCTTCTTACGGTGAGCAGCGGTCTGTGTGTGTTCATCAGGAGTGAAGTCCTGTAATTGCTTTGGGCTGTTGTTACACTGCTCCAGCTCCTTGTGCACGTTTGCTATTAATTTAGCAGACTCCTCAGCGCTAGACGTAGCCTCTGCGTCCATCATATTGATTCTAGCAGGTCAAACAGCTAGGGGGGGGGGGAAAAATAAAGAAAATTTGTCAGATATTAAAAAAAGAGTATGGGGGAGGTCCCCGGGCAAAGACAAAGGGAATCGGGGGGGTTAAACTTCTAAAGAGTTCAGGGAACTGGGCCCCGATCAAAAGTTATAGAGAAAACTCACTATTTGAAACCACTATTTGAGAGTGAAGTAGCGGAGCTCCTATCACAGCAACATGGTTTCCCCAGATCTTGTTCTCATCTAGTACGTGATCTTAATGGCCACGTAACATTACAGTATGAGGTAGTAATGCCCCTTGTTAGCGAATTCAGAACTAGGAGAGTTTTATTTCATTTTTTATGTACATTTCACGTATCTGAGTTGTCTTTGATAACTGTAAATATTTAACCCTCCCAAAACTGTAACTAGTTAATCTGCACGATTTTTTTTCGGACAGATTCTATTACAAAAAGCCATACCTTAAAAGAATGTTGGGAAAATTACAGATACATGTGTTATGTAATGTATAACAATAATATTTTGCTGTTGCTGAAAATCACTTTTGTCAACATTATTCAGGCAATTTTTAGGGTAAGGAGCTTGAAACTCTAATCAATTTATTTTGAATATGTTCTTATACAAGTAAGACGGTAGGTAATTATCGGATCCCTATATCCTTAGAAAGATTGTATGAACAAGAGGCCGTAAGAAGAGCCTTTTTTCTTTGTGAATGAGATGCGAAGGAGTGCATTTACGCCACGCCCCATGGGGTCGTCATGGGTTGTGTCGGACTCCTCGGAAAAAAAAATCAGTTTTCGTAAAAAAATCAAATATTGAATAAATTTACTTATATATATTTTACCAATCAATTTTTATTTATCTTCAATTTTGTAATGTCGAAGTATTCTAGAGTTTTAAAAGTTTTAATTTGATCTTTGTATTTCTCTTTTTAAATTATACTCGGCTTCTGCTTCAACCAGCGAACAAGGTTTGACTTCTGCTGGACGATTCCATATAATCATGTTACAAAGTATAATTATTATTATTAAACTTTATGTAAATTCTCTACATTTTTTTAATTAAATGCTGTTTTTGCATCCTTCATATTACGTGCTGTATAACTCTTTGTTTAATAATTATATTTAAATGTAATAAGTTTTTTTTTAATATCTATTTATTTATTTTTTACAGTGGGAGAATTTAAGACACGATTTATATGAATGCGGATGGATAAGTAAACCTGATTGGTTTAAAAAAGCGTTGCTAATTATAATGACGCGCAATAACAAACCGATTGAAATAAATCCTTTCGGTTTAATGGTTCTAAGTTTAAGAAATTTCGCAGCGGTAAGATTGTAATTTATTAAATTATTTATTATTCCGACATAAGGAAATATTTTATCAATCAGCCCAGGAATGGGCTAACATACTATTCCATGGATTAAAAACCATATTGGCACAAATAAATCAAGGAAAATAATTATAGAAAACCTTGATCACAGCAGCATCGCAAGATAAACATTTCATTATTTTGAATATAAAGTATGACTAAAAAATAATAAATGATCCTACAATTTAAAAGGCGTTAATGAATTTTTTTTTTGTCCGTGGTATATGAAAATAGAATTTTTGTAGCTAATGAAAGATGATATGCCTGACCGGGATCCAATCCTGAGACCTCCGGATGATAGGCCGAGATGCTAACAATCCACCCCCAAGATCAGCAATACATGAACATATATTTATGTACAGGTTAGATAGGTCGCAAAAAAATCTAATTTTTTTTACAATTCGTTTTATTTAAATGTTCTACAAAAAAGTAATATTCTTCCCATCATGAATAACAGTTTAATTGCATTTACATAAATTGCTGGAAGCATATTTTTAAATGGATCGTTTATAAAAGTTCAAGTCTTTTGTTTTATCATCTTTGGAATTATCTTTGAAAAATAAGTGACTGTTATGATGGAAATATTGTACGTTGAGAAATATAAATCTATCTAGGGTTTCGTTCTTGTAAAAATTATTAGGTCACCGGCTGAAAACTGTTATTGAATATTTTACAACATGAAGGAAATCCATTTTCTTACAGTCATGAATCTTGTAATATACATTTATATTTATAGACTCCCCATATTTATAAATTGAAGACGCTGATAATCAACAATTCGAACATAATGTTTTATTCTATTCTATTAAAATAACAGGTCAATCATTTAACAGAAACCTCCGATTTCTGTGGAAGCATATCGGTTTTTTTTATTGAGGGTCCTAATGTCGAATCACCGTCAGCTATTGCATTTTATTTATATGCTACAATTTTTCAATTTCCATATTCCCACGAAATAAACTTAAAACGACTGTTGTGAATTAATTATCAGAAATAAAACCTTTTTCATCTTCGGTCGAGTGAGTTTGTATTTTGAAACGAAATAAACTAAATAAGAACTTAGTAACAATATAAAACAAAACTAAAATCAACTCTAGCTCAGTTTATAATAAAAACAAGATATAATTATTATAAACAAAAATACCTTCGTTCCGTATTGCTTATAATTACAAAAATAACAATATATTTACATGAAAATATACTAAAAAAAATTACACTTTATTTATTTCAGATATACTATTTGTTTTTGGATCATTTTCAGCACACTAACGAAGAACCAAACAAAATAAATATTTAATTTATTTTCAAATCTGAATTTAAATGGAAAAATAGAATACTTCTAAGCCTTTCTTACAAGCTCAATGTAACGGTACAATGCATTTATCAATAACAGTACGATACACTACTCTTTCATTACTCTTGGAATTAAAAAAAAATCCAATGGAAATTGATGCAAAGCGATATATGGATGAATGAAAGTATTAATAGTAAAGTGGATGAAATACCCATAGCTGTTTAAAGTCAAAGTCGATTTTTTAAATTCATCTCCATCCTGAGCATTTAGTAAAAATTACAGGTTATGAAAACCAACATTATTAAATAAATATTTCTTAATCTATTGGAAATTAATTAACATTTTTAATAAAAATGTAAATTACATAGAATTTTAATAAAATATTAGGACAATTAAGTAACTTTTTAAATTAGTTACTAAATTGGAAAAACGTAATGAAATAAAGCCTCAGATTCGAAAACGATCTAATTTTTCACCCCTTGAGGCCATTAGAGAGGGGCTAACAAAAAAAAAGAGTAAAAAAAATTTTAAACAGTGGGATTATGAAACATCATTTTTAAAAAACAGATTTAAACAGGGAGATTTTAATATATTTTTGAGTTACGTTAGTCCTCAGCTTATTTTAAAAAGTTGTCTTTAATACCGATAAACTAACACAGTCAACATTGAAATGCTATCTTTTTCTGTTAAACCTCCAGAAACAACATGATTCGGCTCCGTAGCAACATAGCCGGCCTCCGTAGCCGAGTGGTAGCGTCTCGGCTTTTCATCCGGAAGGTCCCGGGTTCGAATCCCGGTTAGGCATGGCATTTTTCACACACGCTACAATTCGTTCATCTTATCTTCTGAAGATATAACCTAACGGTGGTTCCGGAGGTAAATAAAAAAAAAAAAAAAAAAAAAAAAGAAACAACATGAGTTATTACTTTGGAGAATGATATGAATTAATAGAATGAAGTGTACAGTTTTAGGACGATAATTAACGAAATGTGCGATTAACTGAAAGCTGATCACCAAAGACCACCGGTATCCTCGATCTAATATTTAAATTCGTAAAAAAGTAACTTCTTTCACTAGGATTTGTACCTTAACGACTTCGAAGTCAGCTGACCGGTGGCGAAGGTTCACCACTAGACCAACCCGGTTGATTTAACAGTGAAATGCTCCTATTTTTTTAATGACACTGATATTACTTCGTGTGTACAAAAGAACACCTTAGAAATTAGTTATAAAAAAATGTTATAAAAGTCATATTGGTTACGGTTGTCGTAACTCAACAGTTGATAATTCAAATTTTGCCTTTAAAGTGATACACCACAATCTTCTTTCTATATAATATTATTTATTTCTCCCTCAGTATAATTGGGAACTAGTGATGTAATACCAAAACAAACCGATCGTTCCAAGTTAGTAGCATTTATTAAATTCCATTTTTTTTAAGGTTGAATTGATATTTAAGGTTTTAAAGATTTCATTTAACACTTTGATATATAAATACATATGTTCGTTATAAACAAATATTTAAATTAATATATTGTCTTTTATTTTTTGTTTCAGTCAATGAATTGTATATATTCATATTACAATTTATTAAATAAATTTGATAAAAAGTAAATTTAAAAAAAAAATGTATTTTTCATTAAATAAATAATTTAATAAAGAAACATATTGGTTTTTAGTCGGGACCGATTCAAACGCAAAGCAAATAGAAGTGCAACAGAATATTTTACTTTGTTTTACCTTTTATTAACAATAAAAATATACTAGCTACCTACCTGGATAAAATTCTCTTAAAGAAATATGTTTTTTTTTTCAAAAATAATGTTATTTTAATCTTACGAAAATTTGGTTAAAATGAAACCAGTGAATCTTAAATTAATCTTATAAAATTGTTACTGTACCTTTAATGATTTTTTAGAAAATTAGAATAAAAAAAAATTACCATGAAAAACTTATAGTTTTGACATGTTTTTTAAATAGTTATAAAAATAAGTATAGAAAATTCAATTCAAATTCTGTTTACGTAAATGAACATATAGAAGAGTTTCAGAAATTAGTTTCTAATTTATTTAAACAAAATTGACCCAAACTGTCGCAGAAAAACTCTGTGTCATAGGTACTATTAAATTGAAATAATTATTAGCAGAATAACAAAATTAAAAAAAAAATTGTTTTAATAAATAAATTTAAAAAAATGTAAGGTTTCAGAAGAATAGTCTTTTTTTTACAGATATTGTAATATTTTAAATACTACGGAAAGATTTCAGTAAAAAAAAATTCTAATACAATATTATTCAACAGGTTTTGGTCAGTTCTATATACGAGGGTAAGTCAATATTTATCCGCAATTTAGTTATATTTTTGTTTATGTTAGTAGTACTGTCGTTTTGCGTCGATGACG